>CM065390.1:13280000-13375000 GCA_033060915.1 Euryodendron excelsum | reverse complement strand
TTACTAGACAGATTTGAATTGTCATAGTTAAAGGAGACAAATTGTTTGCTTTTTTAGTTAAGGGAGGTAAAGTGATATTGAGTCATAGTTGAAGGGGTCAACTTGTAATTAATCCTTCATTTTCTCTACTCTTTTGGAATTGATTGCTTTAAAAATCTTCGATTTATAATCATGGTTTGATGAATTTGTGGTTTATTTTTAAGGGACTTATAAAAGGTATTCAAATCTAATTCTAATTCGGCGAGAACCCAAAGTTTTAGAGCTAAATCCTCCGAATCAAGGATCCATGAAGTGATCTTTGATTTGAGTTATCTCAATCTCTCTTTTCGATTCCTATGCTAGACTTGGTGGATTGAATCAATTGTGTCCAAATCTTTTTCTATTACTTAATTTCCTAAGTAGTTTTATATGATTTCCTTTGAATTGCTTTAGTTTGGTCAACTATCTCTAATTGTTCTAGTGTAGTGTTAATTGTATTCGAATAGAATTTTAATTGTTAATTGCTAATTTGATCTAGCTTAATTTGTCTAGTTGTTAGAAAATCCAATCATGAAAACCTTTAAATATTTTTGGTCTAAATTTGGTTACCATAGTTCTAATTCTACTCTTGCTTTATGGTTTTATTCAATTTCATTCTCATTTTGTGTTTGTTGCCTATTGCTAGATTGGAACAAATCTCTTGAGCGAAAACGATATTGAGATACTCTCAATTTAAATTACATCGGAACCGTGCACTTGCAGCAACCAATAAATTCCACGAGTAACTAAATTTAAGAGGCAGCAAACCCTTACCCTCTTCAATGACCTTGTAGAATAGGAGAATGAACCATTTCTATCTGGCAGCCAAGAGATGGAGTCATTGAGACTAGAATATGGAGATGCTTATCAAGAACTTCCTTTAAATCACCCAGAGACTTTGTCTCTCTACTGCGATGTATTTTGCCCGCTTCGATTGATTGTGAAGTTTCATGCGACCTTGACCTCCACAGAGTTTCTTATTTCATAATGTTCATTTTCACCACACATTTGCCTCAAATTTTATTGAAAATTTGTGTGGGTAAAAACTTTGATTTGGACGACAATCAATGAAAAGAAAATGATTTGTGATTGCTAATCATGGTACGTTCCATGCAACTTGTGTCTCTTGCGAGAGACTGGGAGTTAGTTCGAATGTCATCCAATACAAATCAAGGTCAATCGGATCAAGATTGCACCCCGAAATTGAATCTTATTGCCGATCATACCAAAGGGAGACTATATTTCAACGGAGGGCGAAGGTGGTAAACGGAGGCTGAAGCAAGAATTTGAACGAACTTTATTATGGGAACAAAAAAATGATAGCGTTTGAAACGAGTGTATTAAAATCTCGATAGCCAAAAACACGTTGAGAATTTTTACGACGGAGATGAAATGGGATAGTGGTACTGGACCGATGGTGGTGGTGGTGGTGCAGTCACGGGATTCCGGTGCGTAAAAACAAGTGGAGAAAGCAGCACGGTGGCGAATGGCGAAGGGCACAGCTAAGACTTTGGGACAGACGATTTCCTTAATTAGGGATGAAATGCGATATTTTTTTGCAGTGCTGCTAAATTTTTTTTCAATCTATTCCTTGTGTGAAAAAAATATTTCTTCACTTATACTATATAAGATCAAAACAAGTTTTCATGGATGTTTAAATGAGTTGTTAATATGATATCTAAGGTCGCGTATTTAAATCTTACCATCTATGAGCCTATCAGTTAATACTTCTAGCCTATTAATACTTTCATTTGGCCGCCCGTGAGTATGATCACGCATGAAGTTTATGTAGTTTGTGTGGATGGAGGCTCTATGCAAATTTCTAATTGCCTAAAAATAATCGTTATTCCATTTTCAAACAGTGCATCCTTCACACATTGCCACAATATATAAATGTTATAGTGAGTTTTTAGTGATATTAATGTTTTAATAAATCAAGAAAATTTTATGATACATTGCCACAATATATAAATGTTATAGTGAGTTTTTAGTGATATTAACGTTTGGTAGGGTTTATTTCAAACTTTTTTTTACATGACTTTTTTACTTACAAGCAAAAAAACTACTTTTTCCTAGTTTTTTTTGTCTTTTTTTTTTTGCTTTTCTCCTAGTCTTAGCTTATAAGCTTAATATTTAGTTTTTTTACTTATAAGCCAAAAAAATAAAATCAAAAAAGCTAAAAATAAATTGTACTAAACGGGCCCTATATATCACTACTTTTAATATTTTCACTAAAAAATTTTTAATATAGTATTATGTTCTTTGTATCCTTTCTCGCCTATGTTCCCATATTGACAACTGTGGTTTAATCCTAAACATCCATGCCACGCAAGAACACAAAAAGAGAAAATAATTATCTTAAACAAAACTTTTAGTAGTTCATCAAAAACGGCTTGTGACAGAGCCCTTACATATTATTTAAAGAAAAAACAAACTCTAAACCTAATTGAACTTGAAAATCATTGAAATTCAAAAAAATGCAAAAATTTACCAAAACGAAAAAATTTAGTCAAGCTACAATTTAATTACTAGACTCCTAAAGAAACTTGTAAGAAAAACCGAGATTCAAGCAAATCAAAGTTTCAAAGATAGCAAAATTGCTCTTTTTAACACCTAAAAGTTGGAATTTGTCCGAAAATATGACGTATGTCACAGCATAGTAGTAACTCTAGTTCATTTGGGCTGGGTCAATCAGGCCTGCTCACCCTTAAGGCCAGTGAGACGAGGTCACCTAAGGCCTCAAGATTTTAAGCCCCTACCTTTCAAAGTTTAGTAAAGCCCCATATAGTTTTTACATTTTTTTTATTTAAAAAAAAAGACCTAATCCAAATGAAAAAAAAATGATCTACTAGAAATCAAATTTTTTCTTGAAGGCCTCAAATTTTTTAAAATAACAAATGTTATAGTCAATGTCTTATACAGGTTTCACATCTTTTTCTATAGAATTCTTTAATCTAGGTGAGAAAATAAGTCGGATAGACAAAGAAGGCCTAAAATCAACTACCTTAGGTAACTTTAAAAAAAATATTGGCTCAACAAAAAATTGTACAAATAAAAACTTTTTGAAGGGGCCAAATTGTTTAAAACCTTTATATGGTTTTAAAACCCTAGATAGTTTCTACTTTTTCCTTTTAAAAGAAGAGGCCTTAGTCCAAATAAAAAATATGCCTGTTAGAAGAAAAAAGAACGCCTAAATCAACACAATAGTTAACTTTAGAAGAAAAAACACCGATTTATAAAATAAAATAATTTTATTAAAGATTAATTAACTTTGGCCCTCTAATACTCCATAAACATAAAAAAAAAGAAAAAAAAAATTATAGAATGTGATTTATTATTTTAAACTAAAACGGCTTATAATTACGAAATTATTATTGTCATATCATTCTTGTATAGGGCCAGTTGAACCAAAAGGCCGATAAAACCTTTGCTTTAGACCTCTGATTTTAAAAGGCTCTAAATTTTTTGAAATCTTATATGCTATGTGTAAGATCTTTATATGTTTTTCATATATATTTCTAGAAAAGAAGGCACACCATCAACTACACCAATTAAGTTTATGCAGTAAAATTATAAAATGTTACATGCTATTAAAGTCCTATATAGTATTTGCATATTTTTTGAAAGGCACACAAGAAAAAGAATGTCCAACTTAACATACTAGTTAACTTTTAAAAACAAAAAAAAACCACTTCAAAAAAACTTGTGAATAAAATTTCTAGAACAATACTAAAAAATTATCTGAGGGGCCAACTATATATCAACCTTGCTGCCATGCAATGGTTAATTCCTTGGAGAGAGAAAGAAAAAGCAAGGAAATTTTTGTGTGATATAGAATTCTTTAAATTTATATAAATGGATAGATATTACATGTAATGAATGAATTATATAATAAATGGAGAAAAGTGAAGCTATAGGGAAGCTCTACTGATGGGTGGGATTGGATGGGGGGGTCTTGAGTTAGCTAAAAGTCGGTGTAAAGGAGAAAGTTGACGTGGTTAATTAGCCCTGTGAGAGGAACGAAAAGGAAAATTAGGACCAAGAAATTCCAAGGAAGTTGAATATAGATATTCAACAAAATTATGAAAATCTCATCATTTCATATAGTTGTTGGAAAGAGATGGGACTCTTAAATGAGAAAATTGGGACCAAGAAAACTCCAAGGAAGATGCATATAGGTATTCTACAAAATCTCATCATTTTTTTATAGTTATTGGAAAGAGATGGGACTTTTAAATGAGAAAATTGGGACCAAGGAAGTTGAATATAGATATTCTACAAAATTATGAAAATCTCATCATTTTTTTTTTTATGGTTATTGGAAAGAGATTGGACTTTCAATGAAAAAATTGGGACCATGAAACTCCAAGGAAGTTGAGTATAGATATTCTACAAAATTATGAAAATCTCATAATTTTATAGTTATTGGAAAGAGATGGGACTTTTCAATGATTTTGATCACTTAATTTCATTGTACTCACAGTATGGTTAAATAAATCTGAAGTTGTTTTCTCAATTATTTATTCTTTTAAGCTTCTAGTTCGTTGGTTGTCGGTTTGATAGGAGTAATTATCTGTATTTTAAAGTGTCCATGGTTCTCCGATCCAACAAGGCAAACTAAAGTATTAAAGAAAAACAAATTTCAAATATTTTATTTCTTCCAGAAGCATTAGCCGCTAAGGTTTAAGAAACCACGTCAAATCTTAACTAAGAAGCTGTTGGGAGGAAGTCAAAGGATGCATATCATATATAAACAAACACCTATATATATTTATATATATATATATATGTAGATGTATGTATATATGTACCATCATGATGATGAGCAATCGATATTTATTTTGTCCCCATATAATAGGTTTCTTATTGTAGGTCATTTTTTATAGTTATTAAAAAGGGTTTTCTTCTTGTGTCTGCGTACTCCATTATTTTCGAAGATTGCTTCATATTGCTTCATACATTAAAAACTTGATTTACCATAGTAATACTTGATTATTTTATGTCGGCTCCGTGCTGGATTTTAGGAAGAAAATTAAGTTGGCATGGCATTGCCGGTTAAGGGTTGACGTCACGCAAAGAGACGTCACTATATATGGTTTTGTCATTGCTCTCAACGATAATAGACCACGCAGTTAAGGTCTTGGTCGTCTTCTTTTTTGGGTGATAAAAATCTTCATCAACACCTAACGCCTATGGTTTAAAATGTAATATGTCTCTTTCCACCTAGTACTTTTGACCACGTAGTGAGGTCTAGATCTTTCTATTTTTACTGCATGGTAGGTGTGTATCTTGTATTCTTCGTACTCGTGTAATTATTAAGTTGAATATGTGCTTAGTTAGGATTGTCGAAAATTCACCAAAATCCTACATTTGTAGTGTTTTCGAATTGTATGGGAGACTAGAATTTTTAGGGTTTGCCTACAAATAGAAAAATTATAAAAAAATTCTTGGATTGGTAAGAATATGAGATTGATAGTGTTCGCAGAGATATAAGTGAGAGGAAAAAGAAAAAGAAAACATATTCCAAATATACTTAAAAATGTGGGGATTGCTTCAAGGACTTAACTCATACCTTACAGTTCTAAATATAATTAAAAATTACATTTCTCTATTTTAACTAGGTACTTGTTAATGCATACACCAACACTGCTCTCTATATTTAGAGAGCCAAAAGAAGCTTTCTAATATAAAGAGTTATATAGAGAGTCACGTGCCATAGATTTTGTCATATGGCCATAATCCATTATGTTTGATGATTTAATAAGATAGCACACAAATAATGTTATAGAGATAGCTACTGAAAAGTCAATACTATTGAACCACTAGATTTTTTTCATTTTAAAGAGTCTCTTGAGAATGCTTTTAGCTCTGGGTATTTTTAAAGAGCTTGTTGGTTTGGAAAAGTATAAAACTTTAATTAACGTTCAGTTTTAATTAGGAAAAATTTCATATTATAGAAAAGTTATATATATGGAAAATTTTACAATAAATGATTTGATCTTGATAATTTTGCAATTAAAAATTATTCTGATGAAAATTTTATTTTAAAATCGAAGTTTGCTATAGCAGCATTGTTTTACTTAAAAGTCATTCCTGCATTGACCAGTCGAGCTATGGTTTAGTGGTTCACGGCTCATGTTGTGTACGTAGCTTGATGTACACAAGCCATGCAGTTTCTCATGAGTATATCCCATACTTGTGGACTCATGTCCAAAGTAAGTCAAAAGCATCACAAAAGTGTCTAAGGTTTCTCATTGTTACTTCCTACAATATAAATTTGCCCCGTTCGGTCTTTTTCTGTAACCTTTTTGTACAATTTTCATTAATTTAATAAAATGAGTTTTGAAAAATCAAAAAGCAATTTTTTTTTCAATCGTATTTTAAAAAAATAAATAAATAAGTTTTGATCCAGTTTGTCAAGTATGATCTCCGTATTTCTAGTTACTGAAACAACAACCAAATGTTGATGTTGAAGCTTTTGATTCCGTGACGTAGGGTACCGTAAAGAAAAAGAAAATGGGTTTTGCTTTTTCAGCTTATATAACAAAAATATCACGGTAAAAAATCATATTCTTTTAAAAAAAAGGGTAAGAATTTCCTTAAATCTAGATTGGAAGAATTCCTCCTACCAAGTGTACGCGTCAATACATTAAGCTGCTAAGTATTAAAATTATATTAACAATCTTTTTAAATTCTTCTTAAATTTTGGGCACCATTTAGGAAATTTTTATATTGTAAAAGATACTCAAACTAGAAATATAATTATAAATACATGATCAAATGATATCCTGCCACATATACAATGCAGGAGGAATTCTTCCAATCCAAGTTAAAAGAAATCTGTATCCTTTAAAAAATTCTACTGGGAGAGATTTTTGCCTGCACGCTCATAGTCATAAATATACACGTAACCAAGAACATGTGAATGAGTGGCCAACTAGTCAACCAGGCTGCCGTGCAATGGCTAATTCCTCTATGAGAGGAAGAAGCAGCAAGGAAATTGTTGTGATAGTGAAAATTTTCAATTACATAAATACACAAATATTACATGTAATATGTAAATTATATGTAATAAAAAAAATAGAGAGAGAAGAGAAGCCGTAGGGAAGCTATTCTGGCGGGTGGGGCACCGGGAGTGGTTGGGAACTTGGGCTAGCAAAAAGTCAGAATTAAAAAGAAAAGAAACGAAAAGTTGTTATTGACCACCCCATGATAGGAACGAAAAGGAATATCGGGAGAGACTGACAGAGAAACTCAAGGGAAGTTGTGCTCCATCTAGACTGTTTACCAATCCAACTATAGATATTCTACGAAACTATGAAAATCTTTAACTCAAAAAGAAAATAAGGAAACTGAAAGTATAGTGCAGCTCTTTCTTCCTTATCCATTCTATATTGTTATTAATTGTGTCTATTCATGGCAGGCGAAGTTTTTAATAGGGCTTTGTCTGTTCTATATTTGTATTAGTGCTTTTTCTTCTTTGGTAATATCACTGGAAACATTAACAATATATTTGAGCCTTGTTGAGGGAAAAACAAAAAAGATAAATGATAAGAAAAAATAAAGAAGAGAAGCGAAATTTGTTTTGTTTTAAATTCGCTTTGTATCTAAACCTGTAACTCTCTTTACTGTTTTAACATAAGTTCCAGTTGCTTCCCTCAAACAAACAAAAAAAAAAAGTTTTGTTTTTGTCTGTTTGGGTTAAAAAAACTGAGAAGAAAATTAAGTATTGGTGAAGAAATTTATTTTTTGTTTGGTACTCAGGAAAACTTAACATACATAAATGATTTCATTTCTCTCTCATCTTTCTTTCCTTAAACAAATTTAAGATTCAAATATAGCATTTGTAAGAATTAAAAAACAAAAACTAACAGCCTCTTACTAATAAATGCATTTTAATCCTTGGAATTGTGCTTGTTTATTGGGTGGTGCTATGGTTGAATATTTATTATTTGTGTTAATCTCCTTTTAATCGCACAAAAGACAAAGAAAAGAATAATATTTAGTACATCGTGCATGGCGCTTTCCCTGTGCACAACCATCACACATCTTATGCACTCATCATAGACTCACAATAGTTCTAACTAGGGTAGTTTATTTAAAAGTTTAAAAAAAAAGTACAAATTCACTTGTTATTTTTAAACAAAATCTCCATTTGTAATTACACAAATGTTACTGGGTACATTATTTTCGTTGAGGATTCTTCACGAAAATTTTATAAAAATAAAATTTTCTGAAGAAAAAACATGTTTTTCTTTACGTTACCCCTACTGCAGCTGTGGCATAAAACAAAGTTTTCGTCTTTGTTTAGGCTGAGAAATTGGGTTTAACGTTGCCCTACTGCAACTATGACAGGGGTGGGCCGGGGCCTGCCCCCCTTATTTTTGAAAAGCTTTTAAATTAAATTCTTCAAAAAAAAAAACCCTCGATCTTCAATGGAACTCTTGCTCTTGGTACCGGAAAGATAAAATTTGGACTTTGATACGGCTTTTATGGTTTAAACTTTTCGCCTGGACGTGCATGACTTATAAACACAATATCTACCTATATAAAAAGCGCCAATGTGCATCGCTCTTTCTCTTCCAACTGTCAACTTTCTTTTCGGACTATTATGCCCCTCTTTTTTGTTCAAAATGGCAAGCATTGTACGTGAACAGTGTATTTATGTTTTTGCCCTCAGTTTTTTGGCTTTTTTCCACTGGAGACGTGGCCTTTTTTCATTTCCAGATCTTTTTCCACTTTGGTCTTCATGTCATATCTTCTGTGAGGCCTTCAGATTTTTTCTTTCTATGGTTTGTGTGGGTGGAGGGTAAATGGTCCACGTCACATAGCTTTTGTTTTTTTATTTATTTTGTTTTTATATGTTTTAGTTTGTCTACTACTCTACTGTATATATATATACCATATAGATAGATAAGGGATGTGTGATGTGTGATGCCTAATGTACTGATGAGGTGGATGTTGCTATGGCCTTTTAACCAGTTTTCTCTGACTTTGTATTGTTTGTGGGCAACAATGCTCCACGTCTCTCTCACCTGTTCTTGCTAGCATGCATAGCTTTTTTTTAGTGTGGGTGTTCCACGTGGCCTTTTGTTTTTGTTTTTGTTTTTTTATATCTGTTTGGGAAAGTGAAAAGGCTACACTCCCCACCTATTGAACCCTTTTGTCGTGTACTCCTCGTTCACCAAATTTATTTTCCCATGAATTTATGTACAAACTCTTTGGACATATTTAGTTGGAGATATAGTGTGGGGGATTAAATATGTTATTTTTGAGACCCATTTAATTTCATATTTAAAAAAAAAAAGTGATGAAGGATAATCATTCAATCTTTCGGATTATTAATTTTTTAAAATGGAAAATAAGTAATATTAGGCGAGAGATAATATTACTTATTCACTTCCTTGAGATAAGCTTAAAAATAATATTTTTACTATTCTTTTATTGTTATAATAGATTAAAATAATATTAAATAGTTATTATAATTTAAAATTAAAAATTTTATTATTTTTAATGTGATATTTTAATAATATAATATTACTTATTCCTTCATAACCCTATCTAGTCAAATATAGTATGAATAATTTTTTATCACATCAAGTATTACTTATCACCTATTATCACTTTTTAATTTTACAATATTATTTATTTTCTATTTTCTCGTCCCGCAAATAAACGGGCTTTGGATATTTTTCGTAGAGAAGTTAATATTTTTTTCTTCTTTGGTTTATGTGAGTGGAGGCCAATGATCCACATTTTTTGTCACATGGTGAGTACTATATATGTATACATAAATACATATAGCTATATAGTACATAGATGATGTGTGATCTCTCATGTACTAACGTACTAATAGAAGGTGTGAAATGTCAATTTTAACCTAGTGATGTTTTTATTCTACTTAGATGAATAGGGGTATTAATGGAACTTCACTTCTTATTAGCTGTTGTAACAGTGGAGAAGGCTGATTCGTATCTCATGTCAATTAACTTCAGTGCTACAGATACAGAAAGGGTTTTCTTTTCAATGCTATGCGATCTCTTTGCTAGGCTGTTCTACGTTCTTCAGCGTTTCTGTCGTGGTTTGGTTCTATTGGTTATCTAGGTGAGTGATTTAGATCAACATTTTTTGTTTGTATTGGTATTTCTTTCGATTGTAAGCATTTATATTTTGTCTTTTGCATTAATATATAGGTCTGTATTGTGCTTTTGTAGTTCTTTTGCTTCTCATTTCTTTGTCAGGCTGTGTTATGCGTTTTTTAGTGTTTCTGTCTTGGTTTGGTTCTATTGCTTATCTAGGTCAGTGCTTTTGTTCTATGTGTGTTTGTTTGTATGTCTTTTTATTGTGAGTATTTATATTTTGTCTTCCGCATCAATATATAGATCAGTTTGTGAGTGTGAAAGGCTTGGTTTGGTGATTCAATACAAAAAATCTGGTACAAAAAATCTGGTGTATATGTTAACTATTTTTTTTTTTTTTTTTTTTTTTGTATACATTTTGCAGGCTCCAAATCTTATCTAGTTCGTAGTTGGTATAAACTTAGCATTATGGTAAGATTTGAGCTAGAATTGTTTTTTCTCCCTATATTTAATAGTGTGGATATCTTGTTCTATAAATTATGTATGATTGAGTTTTGCACGTTCTATATTTTTTACATTGTTGTTCAATTTTTATTTTTATTTAGATTATTGGTTACATTTTTTTTAATTTATTATTATTTTTAATTATTAATGTTGCTATTTTCATTTGAGATATTGTTCTGACTGATTGAATGAATGTACTTCTAAAAAGTACCAAAAATAGCTAGTATTTGTTCATTAGGATGTCTTTTGTTGTTGTGACTTAAAATCTTTGTTTCGAAAGACATGAAAAGGAAAAGATTTGAAAGAAAGAGAAGTGAGCAAAAAAATGCTGAAGGATGGAAAGGAGAAGAAAAAAAGCTAGAAAAAGATCATAGAGATGTTTCTATACAAGGAATAGCATATAGCCAAATAGGTATAGTTTTAATTCATATCGAGTTTGTTTTGTGTTTGATGTAGAAGAAAAAAAATCGTGTTGTTTTCACAACTATGTTTGTTTGTGAATTCCGTGTTTCTATATAGATATGAACAAGTTAGAGAAAAATGAAGTTCTGAAAATATTGCATGCTGAGATACTAGATGAAAGTATTCAAGTAGTGCGAGTGAGGAGTTCAATTGCACGTTTAGAAAAGCAAGGAAATAAACTCATAGGTATTGTCGTTGTATTGATTAGTATATGTGACGGAGTTTTTATGTGGTGAAGAAGATAAATAAAAAATTTTGATTATATAATATATATATATATATATATTGGCCGAAAAGGCAATTCAAGAGGGGAGATGAATTGAATTTTTTGAAGATTAAATAGTAATTAAGATTAATTAAAATTAATCTAAGCAATATAATAGTGCTCAAACTAAATGTAATGCAATGTAATCAAATGGAGAAGAGAAAACAGAGTAAAAGAATAACACACCGATATATCGAGGTTCAACCACAAACCATGGTCTACATTCTCACCCCAAGACCTCTTTGAAGTCTTCTTCCATTATGTAATCACTAATTACAAATGGACTATTGATTGACAAAGTGCTCAGCTCACTATACACAAGAACTCCTTACCGAGTTCTTCAGCCACCAAGTGATTTTGTCCAAGCTCTACTCAAACTTATAAGAGTTTTTCTTTCTCAAGAGAACTCTCAAACTCTCCCTTACAAGTGTATAAGAATATACAAGTAACAAGCAAACTCTCTAATAAGAGTAGATTTTACAATCAAAGCTCATATATGAAAACAGGAAGAATGTTCAGGAATATCAAGTCTGATCAGTCAGTGATTCTTATCTCTTGTGTTTCTTCCTTTGATTTCTTGGTTATAAATGTAGTTAGAGGCTTGTATATAAACCTTTGTATTGATTCCATCCGTTGGAGGTTATTGGGTTCATTTAATGCATGTTTAGTCTGTTATAACGTTAGGAAAACTAGCCGTTATATCCCAGAAGTCAGCTCCAAGCTTGTGGAGTCAACACTTTTTGCTTCTGCATTTACCAAACGTTGTTCACTATCTCTATGAGTCCGCTCTTCATAACAATGAGTCGGCTCCTTGTTCATTCTGTCTTCACATCTTTGGCTTCTGCTGTCATGAGGTGACTTTTCATCTTTCGAAGTCGGCTCTTTGTTTATTTGGTCTTCAGCCTTTTGCTTCTGTTGTTATGACGCGACTCTTCATCTTCATGAGTTCGCTCATTGATCATTTTATCTTCAAGCCTTTACGTCTGTCTCCATGAGGCGACTTTTCATTTCCATGAGTACACTCATTGTCTACTTGGTCTCCAAGCTTTTGCTTTTGTGTTCATGAGGCAACTTCTCATTTCCATGAGTTCACTCATTGTCCATTTGATCTTTAAGCCTTTTGCTTCTGTAACCATGAGGGGACTCCCCATTTTCATGAGTCTACTCATTACCCAGAAATCTGTATTTTGTCTTTCAATGAACTAGATCATTTCAGCAGTAAAATAAGATCTTCAAGGAATATCTCTTTGGGGTATGATGATCAATCAAATCTCTTTAACTCATCAGAGTTAACTTCTATTCAATTTGGATTGAATCAATCATTTGACATTAATCTTCTCTTGACTCTTAAACTGTCAGAACTTCATTAGATCAATGTAGATCTTTTCTTCTTCATTTGCAAAGCTTCCTCTTTCATTGTTTCTTTCAGTGCTAAGCTTCCTCAATTATGTAGGGCTTCACAATGCTTCATTGTCGAGTTCTTCTCTTTGCTAGCAATTCTTTTTTCTTATTTAAAATCACATCAATGAGACTTTTGCAAGCTTGATAAAATCTCTTCATACATCTAGTCTTCATTGATTCCTTACATCTCAGAAGAATTCTTCACTTGGATTCCATGTAGAGATCAGACAATCATTGTGAGTTTTCCTCTCAGGCAACTTCAATCACAAAATCTTGAATTGATCTATGCATACTTAATGAAGTCTTTAATTTATCATTTTCAACCTCTTCAATAATCGATTCATCTTCAACTGATCATTGCATTCTTGATGAGATTTTCTTTTGGCATTTACAACATCTCCACAATCAAATTGTCTTTAACTGAACATTGCACTTTCTGATGAAGTCTTCAATCTATCTTGAGTGCAAGTCAATCTTCAATGAGTCTTATGTACACTTGATGAGATCTTCATTTAGACACCTTCAATCTCTTTGAATATAAAACATTTGTTTGAAATAAAGATAGGCATCACTTCTCTGTTTAGTTCATTGCATAGCTCTTGAAGTTCATTGCTTGATCTTGAATTTGTTATGCATTCTCTGTGACATGTATCAGACTTAAAATTGAACTTCAAGTCTAAATTATGAACTTTATTAATCTGCACATTAAGTAGATTTATCAGTATAATAACACAAGATTTAGTTATTATCAAAATCAACATAAGGTCAACCTTGTGTCAACAAGGGTCAACCTTGAGTCAACAAGATAGATGTAGATGTTGAAAGTAAAAGGCTAAAGAGGAATGAAACTGATAGAAAACGATATGCAAAGTTATCACAAGAAAGGAAGAAGGAAATACTCAAAAAACGAAGAGAAGCATATGCAAACAAGAAGATGAGTGAAGATTTAGGTATGTTGTTATATTATGATCCTGTTGTACCATTTTTATATTTATATTTATAGTTCCTTCTTTGTTAGAAGAATTTTACTTTTTTATTAGCTTAATATTATTGCAGAATGAGAAATTTTAGTTACAAATAAAAATTATGATTAAAAGAGCAGCTAATGATTTCAATCCATAAAAAGATATGCTAAATAAAAACTGGTTGATATATATATATACAGAGAAAAACAATAAAATGAAGGATGGATAGGAGAAGTTGTGTAATGTTGGCAATGAAAATCAAGGAATTGTATTTAGGAAAGTTATACTTTTTTATGATATATTAGTAAGTTATAATAAAATCTGTTTTGTTAATTTTTTATTTTTATCTTCTTTTATAATAGGGAATATTTTAGTCAAGCCAGGAGTGAATTTAATGGATAAAGGCAAAATGCAAATGAGCTCTTATAGTACTTTTCAATTAGGTGGGCAAGAAATTGTTATACAATTTTATTCTGGTGTTTAATTTTAAACTCATTAATGTTAAAGAAAAAGTTCTTGTGCAGTGTTTATTATAGGTTCGACATCAACGAATCCTTTTGCTGAAAATTTGGCTCGTCCATTGCCATGGCCTCTTTTAGGTTGGAAATTTGAGGCTATTGTTATTTGCTTTTTTTTTTTGTTGCTATTTTTTCATTACTCAGTGAATAAATTGTGTGCTCAATGTTGACAATATAGTTACTAATTTTGTAATTGCTTTCAATATATAGATTTAGAAAATTTCCCAAAAGCAACCAGTAATTGTAAATTGACGATTTCTATTATAGAAGTTGATGTTGCATGCACTCAATAGAGTGGTAAATTGTTTATTAG
Organism: Euryodendron excelsum; assembly: GCA_033060915.1. NCBI lineage: Eukaryota > Viridiplantae > Streptophyta > Magnoliopsida > Ericales > Pentaphylacaceae > Euryodendron > Euryodendron excelsum. Next base: position 13,360,475 of record CM065390.1, on the reverse strand, counting down.
TGAAAGAAAATTTTTTGTTGGATTAGAAAAGTACAAATAGGATTAATTGATTATTAGGATTTTTTTTGGTTGATAAAATAATAATTATTATCCTATATATGTTGCAGAGACTACGAATTGTATTCCTTTTGCATATTTATGCTCATTAAATTTCATTGCTATATAATTTTTGACTTTATTAAGCTTCTTCTAGCACATCCTTGACTATCGTTTTTGTTGTTGAACTCAATGATAATGCTATTTTTGAAACCATTAAATTTTATTATGGCTGATGTGCCGTGGAACAAATTAGTATATATTCAAACGTACCAGTTGGTATGTTATTGGAATAGTTATGGAATGGTAATCCTACGGGGTATTGATTATGGAATATTGACCTTATATGGTACTGATTATTGGAATTGGTTATAGTATCATGGTACGGGTGACGTTTGGCATGGTATTGTGAAGGGCCATGTATTAGGCTGTGATGAAACCTTGGATTAATGATTGAAATATTGGAATGGTTGATTTACATATTATATCCTGATTTATTAGCATCTTGTTAATCATTTGATATTTTGAACTGATGTGACTGACTATCGAACTCCATTTTTACTGTCTAAGCTGAGCACTTGTACTCCTGTTGTATTGTATACTTTCCGGTTAAATTTTTACTTTTCAAGTTAAGGCAAATTGGATGCAAAACAAGATTTAGAATATATCTTCCTGGAGACAATAGATTGATCGAATCATTCGTGCAATTATAGTAAGATCTTTGGAGATACTTTGTAATCAGTTAGTTTTCATTTGAGGACGATAGTTTAGAGTTGTTAAAATTGTATTACTTTAGAGATATCTTTTGAAAGATAAATTAAGTTTTGAATTATTAGAAACACGATTTTTAATCGGAGTTTATTTTAGTCAATTACTTATTTAACGGTCCAAAAAATTCAGGTCGTTATAAAGTGGTATCAGTGCGAGGTATTAGATCTTATATGGGAATGAGTAAGAGTAGTCAGTGTTTAAAAAGTTTGATATAAGAGCTATGTTATATACCATCTATGGACAGAGCCAGGTAGTAGATAACAAAATATGTAGTAGCTCTAATGTTGGTATATTTAGAGCATAGGTCTACAAACCCTAGGGACTATGGGTTAAGTAGGGGGTACTGATCCAATAATTTCAATATAATATTTTGTTCAAATTATATATTTGAAATTGTTAAAAAAATAATATGATATGTGAAGTATGATTTTATTCTATTTTTGAAACTGTCTTATGATTTCCTGAAAAATGTATTGTTTCAAACATGAGGTAACTTTATAAACATTTTCAAACATGATTTTGGGAGTTGTAATATTAAAATTGAATAACTAAAATTGATGTGTTATGTGTCCCGGCCTTGTGGAGGGCGTATAATTAATATTAGTGAGCCATGTGTTCCGGCCTTGTAGAGGGCATATAATTAAAATTGATGTGTCGTGTGTCCCGGCCTTTTGGAGGGTCCTAGCCTTGTGGAGAGCATATAATTAATATTGGTGAGTCGTGCGTCGTGGCTTTGTGGAGGGTATATAATTAAAATTGATGTGTCATGCATTCCGGCCTTGTGGATGTCATATAATTAATATTGATGAGCTGTGTGTCCTGGCCTTGTGGAGGGCATATAATTAAAATTGATGTGCCGTGTGTCCCTGTCTTGTGGAGGGCATATAATTGATATTGGTGAGCCGTGTATCCCGGCTTTGTGGAGGGCCCTAGCCTTGTGGAGAGCATATAATTAATATTGGTGAGTCGTGCGTCGTGGCTTTGTGGAGGGTATATAATTAAAATTGATGTGTCATGCATTCCGGCCTTGTGGATGTCATATAATTAATATTGATGAGCTGTGTGTCCTGGCCTTGTGGAGGGCATATAATTAAAATTGATGTGTCGTGTGTCCCTGTCTTGTGGAGGGCATATAATTGATATTGGTGAGCCGTGTATCCCGGCTTTGTGGAGGGCATATAATTAAAATTGATGTGCCATGTGTTCTGGCCTAGTGGAGGACATATAGAAATTCAATATTATAACTCAAAGCTATTTTAGAATATATCTATGTAGATATTGAATGAGAAAGTTGTGAATTGTTTTATGATGTTATAACTATTTTTCTTAGCTATCTCACATCTGTTTTATTGTCCTGAAATTTTTTTATTGAGTTGTTGGATTATCTGGTGTATGAAAAGTTGGGGTGTGACAAGTTGGTATGCGTAACATCTCAGATGAACGATTAATGGATCCAATGCAGATGATTGTGAAAATTAGAACTCCCGAGGCTAAGATAGAATAGATAAGTTGATGTTATCTATTCAGGTACAATGTAAATGTGTCGTGACAGAGCGTAGATGCTAAATCTTATATGGGAGTGCATGAAAAATTTTGATGCTATGAGATTAAATGTCTGAGGAAGTAATTATGGAGTTTGTGGTGCTTAGGGGAATTAATATTTGAGAAAATTATCAAGGTGCGCAGTGGAAGCATAGGATCAAATTATTTGATGTTCTTTATGGAGAAATATATTTACGTATTTTGGGGATAAGTTTGAAGGCCTAAATTTAGTTGCTAACTTTATTTTAGAAGGTTTATTACACGCCTTTTGTATTGGATGTCATTAAGTAAATTTCGAGGACGAAATTTTTTAATGAGGTTAGATTGTAACACTCGCAATTTTTAAAATAAACTTTTGGATTTTGAAATTTGAAGAAAACAAAACTTAGAGAACTAGCTATTTGATAGAGTCCCAAAAACTTGGAAATTAATAAAAAGCTAATGTAAGAAAAGAAATTTATTCAAAATGATATTAGAGTGCGCAGTGGAAGCGAGATAAATTTCAAGGACAAAATTTTTTTAAGGAGGGAGGATTCTAATATCCGGAAAATAAATTATGATTTTCACAAATATATATATATATATATTATGTTATTAATATGATTTATGCATTGTTAAGTTTAAGACCTACGGTAGCTTTACTAGTAATATTAGTTAAATAAATGTTTATAGAGATTATATTTTTCAAGATATATATATATATATATACATATTTATTCATTTGGTTGAAAAAAAATTAATCCTAACCTTTAATTTTTCGATACATTAGAGGGTGGCATGTGTCTTGAATTTCTTTACATTGGAGGAATTACTATACTACAAGTGGGTATGGGTGTATAGGATTAAAATCTACACTAAACTTGAGCACCAAGACTTTTTACTCTTTTTTATTGGATGGGCCATTAAACACTTGTGGATATGTGTGTAGGGAATTAAATCCACATCAAACTTGGGCACCAAGACATGTAGACTATTTCCTATTGGGTACACCTTTGGATGCATGTGAGTGTGAGTGTAGGTAATTAAAAAGTCCTTATCTTGCCCCTCAAGTATTTTTGACTATATAACTCATATTGGTCGGCCAACAAAGGCTACGCCAACCCATTGGTCGGCAAACAAAGACCACACCAATCCATTGGTTGGCCAACAAAGGCTACACCAACTTATGTGGTTAAACTAAAGAGAGGGCGGGTGAGAGATAGAAAAAAAAAAAGGGGGGGGGGGGGGAGAGAGAGTTTGCCAAGAAGGAGAGAGAAAGGGGTACTGCTGAGTAGAAAAAGAAAAAAAAGGAAAAAAAGGAAAAAAGAAAAGAGAAGGAAAGCTTGCCAAATAGAAAGAAAACGAAAGAGAAAGAAAGAGGGGAAACACCGTGGGCACCACCACTAAAACCTTTAGGTATATTCTCTTCCTTTTAATTAATTGCTATGCATATATAGTCACTTTTTGTTAGTATAAATCACTTTATGAATATCCACCAGATTTGCATTAATTGATGAAAGAATGAAGGAGAAAATGAAAATCAAGGTCAAGGATACTAGGCTGATACGAAGTTGTCATGGTAGTCAATCTTAGAGCCTATTCTAAGAGCTCAAATGAGCTCTGATCATGCATCTAAGACACGATAGGAAAGCCATTGAAAATCCCTTAATTTTAGGCATAAATTTTGCAAGAAAAGATAGGATAAATATGGTGTGAAATTACCAGGTACCAGAAACTTTCAGAGCCTTTTCGGATTCGGCTCGAAAAGAGCTTCACTTTAGATATAAAATTCATGTGGTTTGATTTAAAAATGAAGGAGCTATGTGTGTTTAAAGTTTGCAAAGAAAGTCTATCACAGGGACAATTGTAGAGTTATGATTTTGTTGATAATTGATCTATTTAAACATATTATTTGGAGATGAATCTTGAGCACTTGAAATTAGAGTTATAATAGTAAGTTAGACTTTGGCCTCACTTAAAAATGTTGAATATTTGAATTTAGGTGAAAATTTGAAATTGGACTGCTATTGCTGAATCCTGATGGCCTGTACTACAACCCCTACTTTCACACCACATTTGATCAAGTTATAGTATTCAAAATTTTATGAAATTTTTACTGTATATACTTAAGATATGAATGAGTATGTATACCAAATTTGAGGTCAATTAAGCTCATTTGTTTAGGTAAAGAATATCTTATATTTGAACCAACTGCTGCCAAATTATCATATCTGCAGCATTGGCCTGTTTTCTTAAAATACAAAAGAAATAGTTAAATCAGCTCATTTGATATGAAATTTGGTATGAATACTCTCTAAAATGTCTAGTTTTATATCCCACAAGTTTAGGAATTTATTGTTGGAAGATCGTATGACCAGTTTATCAGGTTTGGGTCAAAATGTATGGTTTTAAGGAGTTAGTGGATATTAATGTTAAAACCCCATAAGCTATTGGAGTTTAAAGAAACTGTTTTAAGACTATATTGTTAACATAGTAAATCTTTATTCTGAGGCATTTCATAAGATTTAGACATAGTTAGCATTACCAAATGTAGTTTCAAATTTAGATCCAAACAGCATTAAAGAGTATTTTCAAGAATAATTCTACTTTATGTGAGACACAAATTGTAGGGAAATTGTGCTCCATCTCTAGTATTTACAAATCCAAATGGGTCGGGTGTATTGTATGTATCTTCAGTTATTCCGGTATTCTAACCTTTAAAAGTTTGACCGTTTAGTAGAAGAAAAGAGAGTTTACAAACAATTTGGACTAAGAATGCAGAGTAAAAGAGCATAGAGGATGACAATCATCAAAACGAAATTTTTTTTTGTCCAATTCAAACATCATGACATTCAGAGGGAAAGGAAGGAAACTCCACCTTTGCAGTCCACGTTTGAGACTTTGAACGCGCATGTCGTTGGAAACCGAGCCAAAATGTGGATCATCACAATAATTAAAATGTGGATGAAGCTAAGAATAAAGTGACCCAATTTATCAATTAAAATGCGGATCAGATAAGAGGATCTGATGAAGTTGTGGCCAAGAGTAGAAGAAAGGGACTTAATTCCGCACGCACCCATTCATATATTGATGATGATGTTTGATCCGCCATCCTTAGCCACGGCTAAGGTGATTAACATGTGTTGGATTAATGTAGGTCTCACAAACAAATTTTAACCAAGAACAACAAACAGAAAAAAAATAAAAATAAAAATAATCAAGTACTAGTTAGTGAATGATTTTTTTTTTTTTTCGGTAATTGTTAGACAAGTTCTACTATCTATCAATATATATGATGCCTAAACCAGAGTCCACAGTGATTAGTATTATCAATTTTCTCATCTTTAGCTCTTCCAAAAGAGTCTATTAATTACCGTTGCAGAGATGATACTGTTGGGAATTGCGAAATTTTTCACGACCTGGTTATAGTGTATACGTATATTATCAAAAATTCTGATCTGATTAGCATAACCTAATCTATATGATTAGAATCATACATTAGAGATCTCTCTGTTTTGATCCCGAATAACAAGAATCAGTACTAAACACGAAGCAAACTCTCGAACTTAACATTTGGACTTCTGCTGTATTCCTCCTACACACCTTGCTCTACAGAGAGTGGGCTCGCTGCTGCTAGGGTTTCTCTTCCTCACAAAAACGTGTATCTCTCAATTATGTGCAGAGTGCAACTCTAGCAGCTCTTAGAGCGCGTATATATAGAAGCTACAACAGGGACCATAGGATTAGTATAAATAGGGTTTCTTATGCAAATAAGGACTCCTAATCCAACCAGGATTAATCCTTATTTACGTAAATTATAATTTATACCACTAACGAATTATAATTGCACTTCCTGTTATACTAGAAATTATATTTCGAGCTCTATATTATTAAATGCTTATTTATCTCCCTACGTTAAGATTACAGATGTCTGTCTATTAAATTAAATTACTGACAATTAAATTTAATAGACTTATTTAATTCCTTGAGACCTTTCACTTAACTTATTTGATATGTCGGATTCATAATCTACCTGCAGGGTTTGACATAATCAAAACTTATAAGCTTCTTTAAGGGGGTATCATCAATCCCTATACGGGAACGTGGATTCTATCAATAATAAATATTCACCATACACGTAATGTTATTGTCCAACTCACTGAGTTTATTGACCCACAAATAATCTCACTCTTCTGTGAATCAAAACAATAAATACTACATGCACGTGTCTATTTATTATATTAGGATTAAGAGTATAAGCACTCATAATAATTATGAGGTATTAATTGTTTTATATAGTCAGTATAAAAACAATTATCTCGACATGGTCCTGTTTAATACACACAAAGTGTACTAGTGTAAGGAGTTTGAACTATACCGTTCCCCATAGTCAAGACAAACCTATTAAAATCTTATACTACAGTCCTACTGATGGTGTGTCCATTTCCATTTAAGACTGTGAACGATCAACTTATATTTCATAAGAAGCGATGATCTGATCTTCCGTGTATAAGTCGTACTCCACACACCAAATCATCTATTATATAGAATAAGAGACACACATGCATAATCATTAAATAAATAACGCAATGCAAATATTTCTCATACAGATTCTCATTAAAATAGAATAACTAATTTATTAATAAATACTAAAACTATTATATAAAGCATGTCTTTTAATATAAATTCTCAACAAATACAAAGTAATTCATGGAAGATTATTTGAGTTTTTTTTTTTTTTTTTGGGCCCTGTGGGTATATGTATTTGGTTCAGAGCATGTTGTAAATGGCCTATTAATCAATTCTTCTTTGTGTGTGTATATATTTATATATAGTGAGTAAATAGTGAGAGTAGTTGGACGGATGAAACTTTTGTCTATCGTTTGGATATATTTTATTTTGAACGAGGTGCTCAAATTCTTTTTATTAAAACATGACCCTATTTTCACTTCATAAGACATCTTAATGGGGTCAAATTATATTTAGTGATCTAAATTATATAAATATTACACTTTTTAGAAAGTATTACATCAATTAAGGAATTATTTTATAACTACAGTGGGTCAATCGACCCTACACTAAACTAGGTAGTGCCACCCTTGTCCAGAATAATATCATTGAATTAAGTCCTATGGTTTTAAAATAAATAGCATAAATTCAAAATGATAGGTCATAATTCAACCCCATCAGTCTAATACAAGATCTTACATAACCTTTTTGTTAGAATAAAATTTTCTTAACATTATAGTTATTTGTTTTCTGTTTCTTGGAAAAAAAAAAAAAAAAAAGTAGAAGATCTATCAGAGTATCATTTCTATCTGGACAGGACCAAAGTAGCTCCTCATTCAGTTGGGTCTGGCTTACTGAGAAGGTTTGAGTAATAGCAGAGCCCAGTCCCACCAAAATCCAAGACAGCAACAAACTCTTTGTTTTACAACTGTATGCTTACTCTCCTTTGCGCTATCAAATATCATAGTATATAACGTACGACTTTGCTTGCTCCATGACATCCCCATTTTGGCCTTTAAGACATTATAGTTGAATATATAGCATATTAGAAATTAACAATCAATTCCATCTTTTTAACTGAAGAAAATTGTTGTTACTGCCCTCCTGGCATGCTCTATGCCCTCCTGGCTCTATTAACAATCAATTCTATCCGCATGGCATGCTCTATGGCTTTGGTGATGAATATATCAAGAACCATTTTCAAAAGCGATGCAAGGAATGTTATAGCCTGTTTGTCCAACCCAGCTGGTAGTGTACCTTGGGCTATGTTCGTTTGTGCAGGAGATCTCTAGCGGGCAGGCGACTCAACAATGGTCATTCTCTTGCTGCCGGCGTCAAACAAATGCGGCAGCTCATTGGTTAGCTTCTCAGGCAATGTTGGGTATCCACCTTGGTAAGCCTTGAGGGAATCCGCTCCCCCCTGAGTTACAGAGGATTTTAGAGGGTGATAAGCAGTAGTTTTTGTTTTTTTGTTTTCCCTGGCTCTTGTAGTGGTTCCATTTATAAAAAATAAAAAAAAACACTAGCTAGCCGGCCGACCAGGCAACCTTGTTGCATGTAATTGTGCCTCAAACACAAAGTAAATGCCAGGAAATTGTTTTGATAGTGAAACATAATACAATTGTGGGGGTGGTGGAAAGGGAATTGAAAAGAGAAACTGTGAGGAAGTTGGAACTGTGAATGAGTGGGGGAGAGAAAAGAAAAGGAAAATAGGAAAGAGAAAATGTAGGGAAGTAATGCTCCATCTCTGGTCTCTATGCATCCAAGCATGGCCTTCTCTACAATTTATAATGATTTGGAAAGAGAAGCAATTTTGAAGCGACGTTGATCTCACAATCTTATAATGGCTCAAAAAGAGAAGGAAAATTGCAACGATTTTGAGAGAGAGAGAGAGAGAGGTTGTTGAGGATTTTCGTAACTGGTTATCCATTAAACATGAGGGAGGGATTGAAATTGTTTTGCAAACTCTTTGCAATCGCGGCAATGTGATTCTGTGAAATGATCCTTCAAGGCCTAATGTTTTGAGTTGGAAGTAAAGGGATTTGGTTATTGGCATTTGGGCTAGAATTGGAATTACTAAGAAGGTTTGCTAAGTCTTCGCCTTCGTTTCGGCTGAGAATTTGGGTCAAGCATAGGCTTACTTTTATGGTTCAAAATTGTTGGCCTGGACGTTCTTGACTTAGGATGTACAAATTCTTTTGCATTAAATTTACTTCAAACCTATAAACCCAATATTTGGCATATAATTACTTTAGAGTTCAATGTTTAAACAAAGCTCAAGATCAATGCTCGACTCATGGTACTACTCATCGAACCTTAATGCAATTAAGATGCCTGTTGCAAATGAACACATATATAAGAAGGAAAATATTATTCTTCCAGAATTTATAACCAGAATTTTGAACTATAATGACGTGGTAGTGACAATTTTGTAATTAAAATGCATTTTGATGGGTTCTTTGTTTTAAAGTAATACGCCCACAACTCAGCTACATCATTCTGATTATATTTTTTAATTATATATTCTGGTTGTATAGCATTACTCATATAGGAATTCAATTATTTCACACAAAGCACTCAAAGAGACAAAGAAAAATAAGATTCAAGCTTGACTTATCAAGGGACAAAAAAGATATAAAAATAAAAGAATTACAAAGCTTCCACATGATTTTGATAGCAATATTCTTAATGATTTTGATAGCAATATTCTTAACTCTGTCTGGGATAATTTAAGGGTAAATGCAATTTACATTTGAGATTTAACTCAAAAATACATAACTTTCAGTTATTTAAAAGTGAACACGTAATTTTTTGGTGTTCTAAACAAAAGTACAAAATGAATGGAATCTATTAAATTTAACTGATTGTGTATTACACGCCTTGGTTTAAATCAACTGATACCAAAATTGATCGCTGAAATGACATCTTTTATCCAAGAAAACCATAGAAATGGCCTAAGGAGTCAATTATTGCAGAGTGCTGCTGCAGTCAGAGACACCACCAGTGTGGTTGGATCCCCCCATAGAATAGTCACTATTGCCGGGACGATTATCTTTGCTATCTTCAGGAACTTATTAACACTACGACCACTCCCATCTTTTCTGTTCAAGCTAACCATAGGCTTCCAATCCATTGCTTCCAGTGCCTTACATGTATCATCAATATTGTCGATGGTACCTTTATTCCAAGCTTGGTGCACCATTTGAGTTATGCAATACACATGAAAATGGTACTTGTTACACCTAGAAACATAAGACCAACCCGGAACGTCCGTTTTTGCACCCGAAATCGCTTTCTTGTTGCACCACCAGCACTTTGATAAAACCTTGTTGCGAAGAGCGAAATCCGTTTCGCCCATGAGTAATTCGCCTTTGAGGCTGCTGCAGCGCGGGTGCAAATCCAAGCCTTTCGCTTTGCAATGATAGGAATATCCATGTATGTCCCTTCCACATGCATCGCAGAGCCTCTCCTCAAGGCCTTTGCGACGAAATTCAAAGGTGACTCCTTCGAAAAGCTTATGAGAAATGGTGGGCTTGGGGGATTTGCACTCGACGTGGAGCTCGCTGCCGCATCGGTCACGCCTGTATCTTGGTCCGAAACCATCCTCCTTGCAACCATCGCATGAGAACCGTTTGGTATAACTTTTCAGCTCGAACTCATCTTTTTTGTTTTCGAACAGCCAGCAAATAATATTGATAGAGAGTGAAACAACACATAGGAGGAATCCACAAGCTATAAAGGCTATCGATTTATAACGAGCTTTGTGGGCGATCCCAGTATATCCGTACCATAATGCATACACAAAATAAATAAAAAAAATTGAAATTAGACTCCTTCAGAAAGTTTGTTAGTCCAATCATAATATGTGACAAGTGAAAGAACTAATTCTAATCAGTGATGGGTAGAGGCCCAAGGTCCCGTCCCGTCCAAGCTTGTGTGGAAATTTTTTATATATGTTAATGGGTGAAACTAAAATTTTTATTTAAAATGTGGTCCGGCTTACCGCGGCTCAAAATGTATGTAAAAAATTATTTGTATATTTTAATGTAATGTATGTATTTAAAACTTATGTTATTTAGCTTTGTTTTTTAAGAAGAAAATTATTTATTAAAAAATTAATTACAATATTTTAACATTTGAATTTTAATCAATAAAACCACATATACACAAACCATTTTAATTAACACGTCAATTTGTAACATAAATTTTGATTATGTGTATAGATTTATGCATATACAAGAATGGAAAATTTGATGTTACCTGGTTGCCGTTCTGCCATATGTACAAGATTCTCATGAAACTCTCGGACTGGTTTTTGTGGTAACACAATTTGCATTTTCTGGTGGTCGTTTCTAGCTGACCTTGGCTTCGACGAGAGCTCAAACCATTTGTTTTTATTTTGAAGCTTCTTAATGATTGGGTCTGGGTCTCCAGTACCTGAAATGATCCAATATTTTTGTTCTGCATCTGACTTTATTTTTTGCACTCCTTCAAATTTTCTCAGTCTCTCCAACCTTTTGCTGCATCTGTCGTAGTCGTGGTAATTCAACTTGATCGAAAAATTATTCGGATTAACCTTTGAAGAGGCCATTCAAACCGATGGAGAAATATGCCTCGTTTTCTTTTGAAGAAGGTGAACAATTGCTGTTAGCAGAGAGAATAAAATAATTAGAGTTCATTACATGTAAACAGACTTTTCAACTATAATTTAATATCACTTTATACTCGTTAATTAAGAAAACAAATGCCTTCACCACTTCAACTATGATAATTGAAAACCGTGTATAACTGTTAACGAAAAAAATACAATTACATTCTTATCCTTGAATAGTCAAACACATGAGAAGATATTTTTGGTCTCGGTCAATATATGTAAATTACCAAAATTGCCCATCATTTTTTGTTTTCTCTTTTGAGGAGAATGGTTGATATCTTCTCAATCTCAGGGAGGGGGGCCCGACAAGGAGTGAGAGAGAGAGGGAGGAAAAGTTCGTATACAAATAGAGAGAGAGAGAGAGAGAGAGAGAGAGAGAGAGAGAGAGAGAGAGAGAGAAATATGATGTTTTGACAAAACCCATGTCGAGTCCGAACAGGACAGAGGAGTTTCCACCGTCATTGACGAGTCTCAATAGTAATTTAAAGTCTCACCACCCAAGAATGTGTTGTTGACCAGACGTAGATCTAGACCTTACGGATCGTTATCTCTAGTGAGCCAATTTTGGGCTCACCATTGGCAGCATCAGAGACATAGAATGATAATGAAGAAAAACAATGCACCTACAACTAGAGGAGGATCCAAGGGGGCCGGGTGAGGCCGCAGCGCCCAAATTTTTAAATTTTATCATAATTATTATAGATTTTTTAGTATTTTTAATAAAATATAAGTATTGTCTCTTCAAATTTTTAACAAAATTAGCTAACTCCCAATAAAATTTAAAAATATTTATCTTTGCCCCCTGAACACAAATTCTGGCCGGCTGCAACACCATCTGCAGCTAGAAGACACAGAACCAGAGATTCCCACATGGAATAGCAAATACAATAGCATAGATTCAACTTGGAATCAAGAATTCATCAAGAAAGTAAACAAAATTTGGAAGCTTCTGAGGAATTTGAAAGTCCAATTAATGGGGGTCGGTGGCTGGGTTTATGGTGGCAGCTGGACAGTGGTGGTGGCGAGGGGCAATGCGAGTTAGGTAGCGGCGGGGCAGGTGTGGCTGTCTCACTCAGCCTTCATCTGTCTCTAAAAGTTCCTCCTCTTTAAATACTTTAAGGCTCTGTTTGGTTTTACTTATAAGTTAGACTTTTTTATTTAACATTTTTTGTTTATAAGTAAAAAATTTAATATTTTAAAGTTTTTTTGTTTTTATTTTTTTTATTTTTCTATATATTTTATCCTGTTAAAAGCAAAATAAAAAAAGTTGTAAAAAAGTCTAACCAAACGATCACTGAAACTTACCTATATCCCATATATGTGTGATACATACTTCTATATGTAATATAAGTCAAGTCTCAAGGTAGATTTGGTATAAATCTTGCTTGGCTGATCACGTGACTTGCACTTTATTAAATTCTGTCTATGTTTTCCAAGATATGGCTAACATAAGGATAAGTTTGGTGTAAATGTAGATTTTTTAGCTTAGCGGTATAAAGCCATAGTCGAAGGGGCGAAAATTTAATAAACCCAAAGGATTTATTCTTGAGAAAAGGCGAAGAAGAGATCTCTTGAAGTTGTGAAGTTATCTAGTCTGTTGCTTGAATATAAATAGATTATCTCAGTATACTGGGAAAGAAAAAAATATAGTAAAACTACCATGTTGTTGAATAGATGGTGTGGAACAACAAAATCAATAAACACGTATATAAACAAATTATAAATAATTGAGGGTGATGATGATGCGCGTATATATATACACATATATTTCACATATGCAACACAATAGATGAGAACAACTGCAGTCTGCAGATGCAGCAATATTAATGAAATAGGCTACAGATGCGAAATACAGGGATTAATCCAACAGGAATTAAAAGAAAAAGAAGACTATTATCAATGTAAAATAGAGTACAGACTGAGTAGCTAGTTTTATTTTTACCTATAACTAGCCGAGCAGCCTCAAAAAATTGGAAGCTTTTGCCAGTTACCCTGGTGTGTAGAGCACAAGAATGTAGAAACGAAGAGAGAGATGATATCCAAGACAAGAGAAGAAAGACAGAAGCAATGGGTATGTGAATTATGTCAGGAAAGTTACTTATAGGTAACTTGTTTGGGTTTATTTTCTTTTCACCATTTCATCTGAAACTTCACGGAAACCACTTCTAAGACTCGAAACTTCATGGAAACCACTTCGGTTTGACTCGGTTTGACTCGATTGATTTCCCTGTGCAATTATACTAGTAGTTATGAATACGTTGTGTACCAGTCGGTACGTAAGTCCGACATTGAGACCGTACAAGACTGCTTCTATTCCGTTTCATCTTTTGTTCCGGCATTTTCCGGTATTTTTTGGCATATTCCGGCGATCCGGCAAATTCCTCTGCATTGCGGAGTGTTCCAGAGGTACTTTTTTAGGGCACTTTTGTAATTAAAATGAGTTTGAAACCTCTTTACGAAGCGAAAAAGCTGCATGATATCTCTATTCATTTCTCCTTTTGCGTTTTTATTATACGTCAGTTACTCTCTCTCTTCCTCTCTCGACCTTTTTCTCTGGCCATTTAATGATTACACTTATTTCCTCCCACCGCCCCCGCCCAATGATTACACTTATTTCCCCCCACCCCCCAAAATCTTCACTATCCCCTCTCTCATTCTTAAGTATGACTCCTCTCTCTCACTCTCTCTCTCTCTCTCTCTCTCTCTCATTCTTAACTATGACTTAAGTAGTTTCCACATCTAACACTTTTTAAATATTAAATTTTTTGTAATTTATATTTTTAAATAATTTATTAGGATTTTTGTTTATTTGTCTAATAAGATTATTCATATTCTAATAAATATATATATTATTTATGTTATATTATGTATGAATAAATAAATATATATTCATATATATATATATATATATTTATAACGATCAATTTGAAACGATTCGTCAAAATATACTGGTACCAGTATATACCGTATCAATAAAAAAACGGTACGTTAGTCAGAGCAGGATTGACAACTATGATTAAACTATGGGAAAAAAATTTAGCTAGGCCCCATTTCCTCTTATGCTGTTTTTGGAACCTGAATTTATAGAGAAAAAAACAAAGAAAAAAGAAAAAGATGAGGGAAAAAAAATAAAAGAGGATTTTGATTCTCTTTTCTCATAACTTTTTTTTTTTCATCATCAAATATTTGATCCAAATACAACGTTGCCCTTGCATAATCGCATAGATAACATTTGATTAGGAGCTAAGAAAAACATAGCTTTCGTGTTATTCAGATTATCGTCACTCAATCGTTACATGATATTACTTTCACTATGATTTTCATATTCATAGTAGGTCATGCTTAAAATTTATGTAAAAACAAATAATTTTATACTTATATATAAGAAAATAAATTTTAATACAAAACGACATACTTTTAATAAGACATGTGATAAGATTACATATAGACCATTGACTATGGAATGGAGATCTCTATTCCAATTCATGGAATGGAAAGAATCTAAATCTCACGTATTAATACATGTGAATTGTGACCATTTTTTTCTATCTTTGGTATAGCGATTTGTTAGGGATTATTTTGTCTCTCCATTTCAAGTGAAAGTCCATCGAAACATTTTTAACACTTGGTTCTACTTAAAACAATTCTAATCTTACAAAAAAAAGTTCCATAAAATGTTTTTGCAAAAATGATATGATATGATGACATTTTCGCAATTAATTTTGGTTAGTATTTTAATTATGGCAAATGCTAACATGTGCCCTAAGGGCACATTTTAAGCATGTTTTGTCTGGTTGTAAAAGCCAAAGTGAAAACACTCTTAACAGTGTCTTATTCTCTCAAACCATTAAAAAAAGACTCTTAACAGTGTCATTCTCTCAAACCAAAAAAAAAAAAAAAGGAAAAAATCAAGTCATGCCGCGTCAATGAATTCTGCGGTGGGTTTCTCGGCACCTCCTATATGCGTGAAGCTACGCGTCAAAAGTAAGGATAAAAAAACGTGTCTAAGGTTCCTCATTGTTGCTTCCTGGAACACGAGTCTCCTTTCATTGTCTCCATGTTGTCGTTGAAGCTTTTGATCTCGTGATGCAGGCTATGTGGGTTCCCCGCAAAGTCTCGATAGTCTGCTTTTATGTTCCACTATTTTACTTCTTTTTTCTTCTACTTTAACCAACGTGACTTATATATATATTTTTACAATATATTTTCATACAAGAAGAAAATGACGAGAAAAACGAAAGAGAAAGATAAAAAAAGAATACACAGAGGGAAGGACTACATAAAAGAGCACGTGTAGGGATTATGCTAAGTACATGAATAGTTTTGCAAAAGAAAATAGCAAAAAAGATAAAGAAATTGGTGGAAAGTTGTCACGATACAAATTGTGGATCAGAGGAAATTGTCTAGATGCTCTGAGAGAGAGAGAGAGAGAGAGAGAGAGAGATCTGGTTGTTGAGTGAAGACAAAAATAAAAAAAGAAAGAAACTGAAACTATAGTGTAGCTCTTTCTCCTTCTTGTTGCAGTAAAGCGTGTAGAAGCAGTATAATAAATAGATTATGATTCGTTGATTTTTACAACATTAAACTCTTCTCCAATTTATTGATTTTGCGAGACGTTTGAGAAAATTGTTTTGTCTGTTCATAGTCTTAAAAACTTTTTATTACATATTCTTCACTTTTGGTTGAAAGAAAATATTTGTAAATCTTTATTGATTTTACTAGATTTCATAGGAGACCTCAAATTTGGTGGGGGTTTGTTATTTGTCTGGTTTTTACAATGTATAGGGGTGACGCCCTTTGGCGTCTTTTTGTGATTAATATATTCTTTCTTTACCTATTAAAAAAAAAATTATTGGTTGTTTCACAAAAAATACTCAAAGTTAGAAAATAAGAGAAAACTCTCAATTTTTATTTATCAAAAACTTATAAACTGATTTGGGGCAAAGCCCTTACGTCTGAATATATAAGGAAAAATATTATAAACCCTAATTGACTCTAATTAATACTAAAATAAAAGTAATACAAAAAATTACCAAAAATAACAAATTTTAGTTCAGCTCAAATTTGGATACTAGAGATCTAAAGAAATATTTTAAAACAAACGGTAAAGAAAGTAGAAATTTCAAGACAAAGTTATTACTAAAACAAAAGTTTTTTAAAATAATAAAAATGTAAAATTAAAATCCTAAATGATAGTATTCAGGTAAAATAAGAGAGGGTCCATAGTATACTATGGATTTTAATTTTACCATATTTCCAATCAGATCACCAAATTTCACGAGATTTCGAGATTTGCGTTTATAATTTTCGTTTTGTATCATTTGTACATTCTATATATAAATCAATTTCTCAATTCATTTTCTCACTCACAAGATACATTGCATGTGAGATCCATTTACTTTGTATTTTGTGAATAAAAAAATATGTTAGAAATTAGTTTACACATACATTTTTCATATGTATTAGTTTGGTCTATTCATGATCAGGGCAGGCGCGGCTTTTGCTGTGGCTTTATCTGTTCTATACTTCGATTAACTTGGAGATGATTCAACAATATTTAGGTCGAAAGGTATATGAAAAAAATTATTGCCGCTAGTTCTCTCTCGACTCCAAGAAAAAGACTTCTGAGTTTTCTCTACCGTACTGATAAAAGTTAAAGATAAGAACACAAGGGTGTTCTACCACCGCTGTCGGCTATTTCACTCCCCACTATCCCAACAACCATTCCTTCAATCACAACCAACAACGTTGCTAACAATTCCTTTCTTCTCAACCACCTCCATCAAACTAGTCCCTCATGAGATTAACTATGGAGGATCAATGTACAACTCAGTGAGTTCCGTCCTGCCATCTCATAGATTCGCAGCACTAAGTTATAGTTGGGATGTTGCATCTGGCTGTTCCAGATCCTTTTCTCATTCTTCCAATATAAAGTTGCTTGTTTGTCACTCAAAAGCTATGAGACCGAGGACCAGAAGGACCAAAAAGAAGCCAACGGTCATGAGAGCCCACAATCAATAGAAGGCTTCCTTTAGCTTGTTGGTTTAGAGTCTCTCTCTCTCTCTCTCTCTCTCCCTCTCTCTCTGCGTACACCTCCATGTTTAGACCCGATGCATCCTTATATAAACACGTTGTCATTTCGTTCTTTCGTCAGCACCTAGTCTAAGTGTTTGACGAAATGCCTCAAAGGAACAACGTATAAAAATAGTTCCCTTCTATTATCCCCTTTTCCATTCATTCTTTTATCCACCACTCTCCATCCTTTCCCTGTAACTGGTTCTAATCTTGCTTCCTATCATTCACTTGTTATGGATCCTAGCAATAAAGCAAACCATTCCAATAAGATATTCACATTATTTGTTGATAACCTGCCTCAGGACATGTATAATGCT
Source organism: Euryodendron excelsum (assembly GCA_033060915.1). NCBI lineage: Eukaryota > Viridiplantae > Streptophyta > Magnoliopsida > Ericales > Pentaphylacaceae > Euryodendron > Euryodendron excelsum. Next base: position 13,342,592 of record CM065390.1, on the reverse strand, counting down.
TGATTGAGAAGAATTTTCATGAAATTTGGGAAGGTATCAGACTGTTTTGTGCCTAGAAAATTTAAAAAATTCTACGGTACAATATATGGCTTTGTTCGCTTTCTTCATAAAACAGAGGCAGACAATGCAATTCAAATGCTTGATGGAATATGGCTCCTTCACCATCAGCTCTTAGTAAGCTATGCAAAATATGGTCAACATATCAGAGAGCATCAATTCACCTCATCCATACCTAACATAAATGATCAAAGCAAAACATCAGGAAGAAAATCATATAAACAAGTTCTAAAGGGACTAGAAGAGCCAGAGCCAAAGAAGGTCATTACAGCTGAAGATATTGAGGAATAATGGTTAAAACAATGCATGATTGGCATAGCTAGAGAGTTTAACATCATCCCGGGTATTGAAGAAGCAATAAAGTGTGAAGGAGTGGTAGGTATTACAATTAAACCAATAGGTGGCCTGAGTGTTCTTGTCCAATTCTGCAGCAAAGAGGAGAAGGAAGCATTACTGAATGGAAGCAAGGAATGGCTATACAATTGGTTTTCATTTATATATGAATGCTCTTATCATAAGTTTAACTTCTCTAGAAAAGTATGGCTTAATGTAAAAGGGATGCCTCCGCAGGCCTGGAATAAAATCAACTTCAGGAGAATTGGAAACCAGTGGGGGTCAACTATTGCAGTGAATTCAATGACTACGAGAAAAATGGAGTTAGAATTCGGCAGAATCCTGATTGAAACATCTTTTGAAAATCTTATAAGTGGCCATTGTCATATCCAAGTGGGCAGATTTCTTTATAAAATCAGAGTAACTGAAGACAATTTTCAAAAGATCTATATATGGAATCCAAGTCAGGTCCCCCCATCCCCTAGTTCAACCTCTCGAAGTAGCCCAAATCATTCAAATGATGCAAGCCAATCAAGAGAGCATGAAGATTCTATCCTTGACTTTAGAAGTAACCAAATGTAGCTTGACATAAGTCCCCAACTGTCACTTGCCGGAGCTACAATCGCCAACAAAGAAGACAACAATGGCGCATTTCAAGGAGCTGATGACATGGCACTGATGAACCACGTGGAGGAAACTGATTTATCAAGGTGGAGGAAACTGATTTATCAAGTTTGAATCTTGCATTGGGAGAGGCAAGAAGCATTTTAATGCTGCTAGATAATGCAGGTGGTTGTGAAAAGGAATTCATGAATGATTTTAATGAGGTTATTGGCTCTAGAATGAATGATAAAGTAGTTAAGGAGATCTCAAGAGATATATCGGGAATGATTAAGGAAGGCATTATTGAGGGTTCCAATCTTAACCATACTTCTTTATTACCAGACACATCCATTACAACAAAGGAGGTGAGCCAAACCTCAAATCAGGAAAGTAAGGGAGCATCAAAGGATAAGGAGGGCTCGCAACATATTAATAAGGCATCCATCCACTCAAGTTTAATAGTAAGTCCTCATAATGCATATAATCCTCACAAAGTCATCCAGGTAGCAAAGATTAGAAGGGGCAAAAGAAAGTCAAAGCAATTATCTGAACTGAGATACAGTAAAGTAAAAGCCAGATTTAAGCCTAAACCAAGATCAGCAAAGAAAGGTCAGTCCGTCTAAAATTCTTTATCATCTCTTCCATCAGAGAACATTATCAATAGGAACTCTATCATTCTCCATTATTTTGGAGAAAGCATACAGAAGGAAGCAGCAAATACAATTGAAATGGACAAGAAACTGGGGATCAATTTTTTAGGAAATGAGGAGGTCACTTTAAACTCACTTATGCAAGTAGAATGGAGTGAGAATCTAAAGCTTAAAAAAAAAAGAGGTTGTGCAGCAACCTGAGATGTGTTCTCAGAGTCAAGTGGAGTATTTTATTTCAGATATGTAGATTCTTACATGAATCATATAAGGGGTGGTGGCAGAGCTGAGAATAGGAGTATAGCGAAGAACCTAGTAAGGGATAGGGCAACTAGTATGATATTTGTGATTTGCTAGTAGCAGGCTCAATTGGCATATCTGGTGGTTTAGCATGCATATGGGGCACTTCCTTATTCTCTAGGGAAGCAAATCAATTTGAACAAATCTTTATTCTACTGAAAGGATGATTGGCAAATGGATTTGAATGTATAATGATAAATTGTTATGGGCCAAAAGTTGATGAGCTTAGAGAAGCTTGGTGGAATCAGATACCATGTAAGGAGAAGATCATTAGTTTAGGTGTGTTTAGAGAGATTCGGATTTCAAAGGGAGAGGTGGCTTGATTTGAAACTCAAGAGGATGTAGAAGATGTCTTGGCATGGTGGAGTTGGCTCACAAGAAATGACTTCTCTTTCAATCAAAATTAGGTAGCTTGTGCTTCAAGTTGTGGAGAGCATCAAAGTATCCACTGCTTTGTGGATTAAATCAGAGGTCGCAAAGCAGATTCAACATTTCCGATTTTGTATTTGCTATAGGTAGGTTTTGCTCATAAGCAGGTTTTGTTTATTGGCTTCTGGCCAATTGTGTTTTCTATGGACCATCTTGTATCTCTTTGGGTGAAGGCTGGTGGTCCCCTTTTTTGTCAAGCTATTTTGCTGGCTGATTGTACTCTAAAAGTGCAATCTATATTCCTTAATTAACTATTTGTTAGTTTGGTAATATGTTTAATTATGTTCTTTTAGTCCTAATTTGTTACTAACTTAATTTTATGTATGTTTTCAGGAATTTGAGCATAAAAAAGGACAAATTCACGCTAACAAGGAATAGGCGTTTGAAGGGCGTTCGAACGATGCACAGTTGCATTCAAACGGTACGTCGAATGGTGTCACGCCAAAATTAGGTTCGAAGTGCGTTCGATAAATTCAGAGAGCAGGTTTTCTCGTTCGAAACAGTGTTCGAACGGTCGTCTGTGGCGTTCGAACGGTGGCCCAAGCGTTCGAACGGTTTTGAGCTTAAATGGAATGATTTCGAATGCAATTTAATCATAGGTTTCAAGAGGTTGCTGTGAAGGTACAAGCTGCTGAAGCTGTGGTACAAGTTGCTGAAGCACGCAGAGCTAAAACTTTGGAAGCCCATATCTCGTAAACCAGAAAGGCTATTCCGGCTCATAATATGTCGATTTCATATAACTTTTCGAGACCTACAACTTACGTGAAGGACCCAGCCTATCTGAGCACTCGGTGGGAACCGTTCGTATGACTGACAACGGAATTTGTATATTAACTCACTTTTTAGTTGAAGAGAGATTAATAGGTAGTAGAATAGATTTAGGTTTTCTATGTTTTTGAAGAGATTTCTACGGTTGACGTTTTTCTACAGTTTTAGGAGTAGATTAGAGTTTTATTCATAGTTTTCATTCAATTTTTAATACCTGTAATCAGATTATTTAGTCTTTCATTATATTTTCAATACAATGTTGCGTATCTAAGTTTATGATGAGTAGCTACATTCCATCTTGGGATCAATTGTGAAGTTCAATTGAATATCTTGGATGAACGAATGAGGTATGTTCTTGGTTTTAAAGTTAAATCTTCTAGTTTTTTCTCTCTTCATCTTCGTTCTAGAAACCTTCAAAAACCTGGATGTTTGATTATGTTCGGTAACACTTATGCGTGAATACCACACCCAGTATATACGTTGCCTTGCAACGTTTATGCGTGAGTTGGGTTTAGTATATGCACTGCACGAATCGATGGTACTCGTCCTTGATTCTAACAACCTGATTTATTCTAGAAGTTGAAGTTTTGAAGAAACGCGATGTAGTCGAAGGATTTTAGTTATTAAATTATCTCTTTCGGAATTCCAAGAGACGCAATTGATTGGATCGATTTACTCTAAGACTTTTTCTTTATTTCTTAGTTTAAATTAGATAATAAATATTTTCTCCACCTAAAATCAAATTTTTGTTTATTAGAGTGTTTTTCCTAAGATTTTTGATCCAAGGTAAGTTTTCCTATTTATGTAAACCATCTTCCTTGTGGGATCGACCTCGTACTTACAAGAAATTATTACTACATCACGGCCGTGCACTTGCGATTAAGTATCACCTTTTTAAGAAGCGATCAAGTTTTTTGGCACCGTTGTCGAGAATATCTCGAGCATACATTTGGAGGTTGAGTCAAGTTTTTAGCGCCGTTGCCGAAGAAGTTGCGTTTTACGTTGGTGGGTGAGCCTTGGAGATTCTATTTTGGAGGCAGTGCTTTAACATCTTCTACAAACACGAGGGAACTCAATAGCTCTTTTGGGTAACTTTGTTCCATCTTTTATTTTTGAGCACTTATTTTTGTTTTTCTTTTGGTTACATTAGGTTTGTGCCTCATTATTGTGGGATTGGGAGGATAGGTTGTTTTCAAATACTTGTTGGTTGGTCTTGCATACATCTTAATCATGGATTATCCTTGGAATTTTATTGCTATAAGTTCTGATTCATACACGGCACAACCATAAGATTATTATCCACCTCCAAACTATTCGGAGTGGAACTTTCAAGCTTCACCATATGCTTCTTATGAACAATCACCACAATAACCGTCCTACCACGCACCACCTTCGTCTACACCATATGCTTATGATTTATATATACCTTTTACTTCACCTTACACGTTTCACGAGACATATCCTTCATTATATTATCAACCTTTGGTAGAGAATCAAGAGAACATACAGTCATCTTATATGCCATATCACACAAGTATGTCTTCGGGGTTTAGGGATACTAATACAGAGGTACAAGCTGACACTCTTACACAAATTCGTCAGGAATTAGATGACCTAACTCAATGGTTGGCCTTGTTAACACAAGAGCCAATGGATCACAAGAAGGAAGAGCTTCCGGCTCAACCTTGAGATGATCCTACATATGAGATGTTCCCAATTCCATATATGAGTAGTCATGAACAAGGTCTCTCTGTTATCGCCCTTAAGACTGACCATGAAATAGAGAACATTCACGTTCCCACGGTGTCTGATCCAAGGGAAGATGTTCTTAGGGTGGATGATGATGAGGATGAGGTTGAAGAAGAGGTACTTATTCTTCCTGAGGTGTCTGAACTGAGGGAAGTGATACCTACAAAAGAGGTAAAGGAAGAAGGAAGAAGGAACAATGGAGAATGAGGAAGAGAAGCCCAAGATTAGGAACTCCAAACAAGAAGAGAAGGGTAGTGATGAGTCTACCCTTAAAGATGATTTTAGTCTAGATGTTGGGAATTTGCATGTTAAAGAGGATGTTAATGGTCTAGAGGTCATTCCTACCATGTCTAGGGATTATGTTATCCTTACTTTTACTCCTCTAGTACCTAGTCCTATTCTACTGGAGCCTTTGAAGCTCCATGTCCGAACATTGGAACTAAACATCATTCCAATGGCTGACCAAAAAGAAGGGGAAGGTCAAACACTTCATGGCATAAACTTCATTGGCACATTTGTTCGTGATCATTCTTTATTTCCTACATACCATGACCCTTTTTACCCTTATGTGCTTTCATGTTATATCCTAGAGTTCATCAAACAAGTGGCCATTGTCTATTCTTATTTTTGCATGAACTCTTAGAAAATCTCTAAGTTGGGGGTGTGGGATGATGAAAAATTTTCACTTTGTGGCATTGGGTAATTCTCTCTAAAAATTGGGTAGGAATAGGAGTAGTTGTTTTGTTTTTTTATTTTCTTAGTTTATTTTTTTCTCTCATTTGCGTAGGAATAGGAGTAATTTTTTTTATTTGTTTTCTCATTCTAAGTTGGGGGTGCTTTAGGCAAAACAAAAAGGTTGTCCAGTTTCAAAAAAATAAAGTGCAGACTCTATTTTTTAGCCAAATTTACAGTGAAATTTGAATTTACTGGAAGTGAATTAGCATGCAAATCTTATATGGATGGAAAGGTCTATAAATCTACTTTCTAACACAAAAAAAAAACGGAGCATGATTTGCTTTCCTATGGAGAGAGATATGGTTGTTTTACTGAAGAGTGTCAAAACTGTTTGCACACACCCGAAAATTCAGCAATCCCCTTGATTTTCTATAGCATACCTCCTTTGATTTTTTTTTATTCTTGGGGTGCATTAGGCACCCTATTTTCTCTTCTCCCACCATTTAATTGCATTCCATGCTTTGTTCTCTTTGTTTAATGCAGTGAGGATATTGCATCATTCTAGTTGGGGGGAAGGGAGCCTATTAGTCTTTTTGTTTTGGTTTGTTCTTTTTGTTCATATAAAAAAACAAAATTAAAAAAAATTAACACAATTAAAAAAAATTAAAAATAGTTCGATTCTATCAAGCCTTGTTATGCTTTATTGAGTAATTTTCAGGTATTAGTTCATGATTGATCTATCGTTTGGACACTTGGAAGTCTTCGGTAAAGGTTTGATGTATCATATGGTTTGGTACTTTGTGTTGAGTCAAGGTTGATCCTTATTGACTCAAGGTTAATTCCCATGTTGATTTTGATGATAACTAAATCTTGTGTTATGTTACTAATGAATCTACTTAGCGTGCAGATTAACAAAGTTCATAGCTTAGACTTGAAGTTGAATTTTAAGTCTAATACATGTCAAGAAGAATGCACAACAACTTCAAGAAGCAAGCAATGAATTCAAAGAGCTATGCAATGAACCAAACTGAGAAATGATGCCTATCTCTACTTCAAGAAAATGTCTTACATTCGAAGAGATCGAAGGTGTTCAATTAGAGCTTCTTTCAAATGTGCATAGTTTCAATGAAGATTGATTTGCAAGATAGACTGAAGACTTCATCAGTTGAGGAGGTGCAATGTTCAGTTAAAGATGAAGAATGGAGATGTTGAAAATGCCTAAAAAAGATCTCATCAGAATTTGTAAAGATCAGTTGAGGAGGTGCAATGCTCAATTGAAGATGTATTGTTTGTTGAAGAATTTGGAAAATGCTCAAGAGATGATTTCATCTGGTATGCTAAAGACCAATTCAAGACAATGCGATTGAAGTTGCTGAGAAGATGGCTCACAATGAATTTATGATTTTTACATGGAATCCAAGTGAAGAATTCTTCTACAATATAAAGAATCAATGAAGATTAGATGTGTGAATAGATTTCATCTAGTCTGCAATGGTCTCAGTGAAGTGATCTTTAATGAAGAATGAAGAATTGATATCAAAGAAAGCAAATCAGATTTGAAGCATTGTGAAGCTTCACACAATTGAGGAAGATTGGCATTGAAGAAGATATTCTACAATGAAAGAAGAAAGCTTTGAAAGTGAAGAAGAAAAGATTAACATTTATCTAATGAAGTTTTGACTGTTTGAGATTTAAGAAGAAGATCAATATCCAATGATTGGTTCAATCCAAATTGAATAGAAGTTAACTCTGATGAGTTAGGAAGATTTGATTGATCATCATACCCCAAAGACACACTCCTTGAAGATCTTATATCTATGCTAAGATGATCTGAATTATTGAAAAATGGAATACAAATTTTTGGGCAACGAGGGGACTCATGAAAGTAAAGTGTCGCCTCTTAATCACAGAAGCAAAAAGATCTGGAGACAAATTGAACAAAGAGGGGACTCATGGAAATGAGGTGTCGCCTCTTGCACACAGAAGTAAAAAGGCCTGAAGATAAATTAGACAATGAAGGGACTCATGGAAATGATGTGTCGCCTCTTGAACACAGAAGTAAAAAGCTTGAAGACCAAGTAGGCAATAAGTGGACACATTGTAATGAAGTGTTGCCTCTTGGTGTCAGACGCAAAGGCTTGAAGACAACATGATCAATGAGCGGACACATGAAGGCGAAGTGTCACCTCTTGCTAGCAGAAGTAAAAAGGCTTGAAGTTTAAATGATCAATGAGCGGACACCTGAAGCAGAAGTGTCGCCTCATGACAGCAGAAGCCTAAGATGAAAAAGACAGATGAACAAGGAGTCGCCTCATTAACATGAAGAGGGGACTCATGAACTCAGCGAACATCGTCTGGTAAATGCAGAAGCAGGAAGTGTCAACTCCACAGATCTGGAGCCGACTCCCTCTGCTATAACGGCTATTTTTCTTAACGTTATAACAGACTGGACGTCCATTTATGATACCCAACCACCTCCAACGGATGGAATGAATGCAAGGGTATATATACTAGCCTCCAACTGCATTTATATAAGAGAATTAAGAGGAAGAAACAACAAGAGACAAGAATCACTGATTTACCTGATATTCCTGAACATTCTTCCTGTTTTATTCTTGAGTGAGCTTTGAATGTAAAATTTACTCTTAGTAGAGAGTGAGTTGTATACTTCTATACACTTGTAATTGAGAGTTTGAGAGTTCTCTTGTGTGAAACAAAACTCTTGTAAAGTTTGAGTGGAGCTTGGACAAAATCACTTGAGAATTGAAGAGCTCGGTGATGAGTTCTTTATAGAGTGAGCTGAGCACTTTGTCAATCAGCAGCCCATCTTGTAATAGGTGATTATATAGTGGAAGAAGACTTCAAGGAGGTCTTGGGGTGAGGACGTAGACCACGGTTTGTGGTTGAACCTCGGTAAATCTGTGTCTCTATTCTATTGCTCTATTTTCTTTACTTCTATTGATAACATTGCTTTGCATATAGATTAACCTCTACTATATTGTTTAGATTAATCTTAATTAATCTTAACTTGTATTAATATTCAAAAAACCCAATTCACCCCCCTCTTGGGTTGCCTATTAGACCAACACTTTGGTTTGTATTTCTCATACTTTTCTATATACTCTTTATGTTTATTGTTACGATTGGAAGTGTTGTGGATTATCTTGAGGAACCATATCTATATTTATGTCAATGTGCTTATGATGTCAAGGATACTTTGAGTCGTGCATTGGACTAAATTTGAGTTTATGATTGATTCACATTAGATGTTGTGATGCATTGTAAGTTTTTATCATAAAACCATTAAAAGAGAGAGTTTACATTGTTGTGCACTAGTATGCTATATGATCTTTCTATGCTTCTCTCTTATGGATGCATGTCCTTGTAAGGTAGAGATTTTATACCTTGTGAGCTTTAGAACCTATTTATCGCCTTTTGAGAGTGATTTGCATTTATTCAAGGTTACTTTATTGATCTTCATTCATTGAATAACTTCATTATGCTTGAGTTTGGATTACATGTTGAGTATTAGTTGGATTTATTGAATTCTTATACACTCTTGAAGTTTTGATTTGATGTGGTTTTTGGATTATAAAAGTAGAGGCCATTTCATTCCATTGAGTCATTCGTGTTTATATTTCTTTCTCAATATTCGTATACACATGAGTTTAAAAGTTTGTCAATGCTAAATTTCGGAATTGGTGCATTGCTTATATATTGGTGAAATTGAAAGTGTATGGAAAAAGAAAAAAAAAAGTAAAGAAAAGAAAAGAAAAAGATGGAAGAAAAAAGAGAGAAGAAAAAAAAATTTTCAAATGAGAAAAGGAAGTGAAGAAAGATGAAAAAAGTTCGAAAGTTATTTAAAAGTTGGAAGTTTGAAAGTGAATGTTCATTGATCATCATGTGTAATGCACATGCATATGTTGAAATTTATTATCGTTTTCTATCCTCTTACATAGCTCTTCTTTCATTCACTATCCATATGGCCACAATATCCGAAATTACATAAATCTTTAATTCAATTGTGTATAGGTTATCAATGTCAATTCTCTAATTGTGCTTAAACAGTAAATGTTCGTTCATGAAGCTATGCCAAGTTGATACAACTATAACTTATCGGTTTTTGATTATTGGAATTGCTCTACTTGCATGTCTTATATATTTACTCTTAAAATGATCTTTCCATTGAGAGACTCTGTGTGTTCATGTTCAAAGTTGAGTGTATGCCTTGCGAGACTTGGGTTGAAGCATAACGGACATAACTGTATGAGTTACGAGATATTAGAGTTATATGTTATTGGTAGTACACTTCAATGTATTCTATTTCTTCAATACTTTATGCCTTTACCTTACAATGATTCATGATCTAGGTGGATTGAGACTTGACTTTAATGAAATTAATACATGTTTCAAGTTCTTTGATATCATATTAACATTACATAGATAGATGTTTGTGGGTATTCATCACTGTAAGCCCTCACGAGACACCACTCGTCCACTAGGGGTAACCTAGGGGTTTAAAGGCTTGGTGAATATGCTAAATGCACTCGTAACTCCCATGAAAGTGGAGATAGGTTCTTAGTGTTAGTATTTTACTAGGGACTAACAAAAGCTTAGTTGGGGGGTGTGATTGTACTCTAAAAGTGCAATCTGCATGCCTTAATTAGCTATTTGTTAGTTTGGTAATATGTTTAATTATGTTCTTTTAGTCCTAATTAGTTACTAACTTAATTTTATGTATGTTTTCAGGAATTTTAGCATAAAAAAGACAAATTCACGCTAAAATGGAATAGGCATTTGAAGGGCGTTCGAACTGTCCTTAAGGGCATTCGAACGGTGCACAGTTGCGTTCGAACAGTACGTCGAATGGTGTCACGCCAAAATCAGGTTTGAAGTGCATTCGATAGATTCAGAGAGCAGGTTTTCTCATTCGAAGCAGCGTTCGAACGGTCGTCCGTGGTGTTCGAACGGTGGCCCAGGTGTTCGAACGGTTTTGAGCTTAAATGGAATGATTTCGAATGCAATTTAATCATAGGTTTCAAGAGGTTGCTGTGAAGGTACAAGCTGCTGAAGCTGTAGTACAAGTTGCTGAAACACGTAGAGCTGAAACTTTGGAAGCTCATATCTCGCGAATCAGAAAGGCTATTCAGACCTGTAATATATCGATTTTATATAACTTTTCGAGACCTACAACTTTCGTGAGGGGACCCAGCCCATCTAAGCACTCAGTGGGAACCTTTCGTACGACTGACTATGGGATTTGTACATTAACTCACTTTTTAGTTGTGCAGAGATTAGTAGGTAGTAGAATAGATTTAGATTTTCTATGTTTTTGAAGAGATTTCTACGGTTGACGTTTTTCTAAGGTTTTAGGAGGAGATTAGAGTTTTATTCATAGTTTTCATTCAATTTTCAATACCTGTAATCAGATTATTTAGTCTTTCATTATATTTTCAATACAACGTTGCGTATCTAAGTTTATGATGAGTAGCTAGATTCCATCTTGGAATCAATTGTGAAGATCAATTGAATATCTTGAATGAATGAATGAGGTATGTTCTTGGTTTTAAAGTTAAATCTTCTAGTTTTTTCTCTCTTCATCTTCTTCGTTCTAGAAACCTTCGAAAACTTGGATGTTTGATTATGTTCAGTAATGCTTATGCGTGAATACCATACTCAGTATATACGCTACCTTGTAAAGTTTATGCGTGAGTTGGGTTTAGTATATACGCTCCACGAATCGATGGTACTTGTCCTTGATTCTAACAACTTGATTTATTCTAGAAGTTGAAGTTTTGAAGAACTCTTAGTTTCATTGTTAAATCTTCCGAATCCGAGACTCGAGACGTAGTCGAAGGATTTGAGTTATTAAATTATCTCTTTCGGAATTTCAAGAGACGCAATTGATTGGATCGATTGACTCCAAAACTTTTTCTTTATTTCTTAGTTTAAATTAGATAATAAATCTTTTCTCAACCTAAAATCAGATTTTTGTTTATTGGAGTGTTTTTCCTAAGATTTTTGATCCACGGTAAGTTTTTCTATTTACGTAAACCATTTTCCTTGTGGGATCGACCTCGTACTTATGAAAAATTATTAATACATCGCGGCCGTGCACTTGCAGTTAAGTATCACCTTTTTAGGGAGCGATCACTGGCTCAGCCTTGTTCTCTCTTCCTTTCTCTGTAATTCCCTCTCTCAATATATTAGCCATTCAAAAAAAAAAAAAGACTTTTATATGTGTTCATCTTTTACTGTTTATTTGAACTTTGATGAATTTATAGGACCGTACAAACAAAAAAGTTACACAATATTTTCATACACATTCATACCACTTTAAAACAAAAACAAAAAAAACAAAAAATCCTCCAAGTTGCGTTACAGTTCTAAAGTGCTGTACTCACATCATGTTAGACTGGGATCTCGTTACAAAAATTCTATTTGACTGACATTTTCCTAATAAATTCTGAAGTTTCATGACTAGGATATAACATTTTTAACTTATTGGAGGATTACATAAAACTGAAAGGACTCAAAACTACCTAAGAAAAGTGAACCTATAATATTGAAAAGAAAACTAACCCAAATCCCAATTAAGAACCAAAGCCTAGCTAAACAAGTTCCTGCAGCATACATCAAATTGCAGCTGTTTGGATTTTCCTCACCAAATGTGTTAGGATATGCATAAGCCCCTGGCAATGGAGGTGCTGATGGATCATAATTGGCTACTGGCTGTGGCTCTTCCGGGAAGTTTTTTGGACATGGAGGCCACTGCCCAATTCCACAGTGACAAGTCGCACCAATTCCATGGCAGCGATAGGGCACATTGCTCATCACACGAGTGCCACAACACGAAGAAGCTGCATAGCCATGGCGCCCTTGAGGGCCATGTTTATCATGACTCGTTTCATCTCTATTGCCCGGGAATGTCAGCTTTACGGTCTTGGAATACGTTACCTCGATATGTTTCAAGCCTTCGATTTCTGACAATTGTTCTAGTTGTGCTACCACGTTTTGGTCATGCATTTCTTGAATTGGTTTTGGTTGTAATGCAATTTGGTTGTCCTGGTTGTTCATTTTTGGGATTTTCTCCAAAACAAGTTGCGTTGCTTTTTTATGCCTGTCAAGCTCTTTTATGACTGTGGATGGATCGACAGTGCTTGAGATGGTCACCTTGCCTTGTTCTGTATCTATTGAAATTGAATGCACTCCATGAATTTTTTGCAGCAGCTTCTTCACCTTTCTCTCACATCCTGATAGCTGATATTCAGCTTGAGAGCAAATGTCAAAGGAGCTACCATTGAATGATTGTCCATTGAATACGAGAACTGAAAATTTTATTGTCTTGTTACTTCCTTTCTACTGGAATAACTGCATGTTGGGGGTACAGAAAGTTAAGAGAATTACTGTGACAAAGGCCAAGAGATTTCTTAAACTATGTATAATTCTTATATATATATATGGTGTTTGAATAATTCAATGAATAGGAACCAAAAATAATAATAATAAAGAAATGAAAAAGCAATGGAGTAAAATATCTGTGATTGTTGCATAAAATCTCTTTCCGCATAGTTTGTTGCCAAAAGGAATTTTATATTGTTCGTGGAGGAGTATAGTGTACATGTATACATGACACATATTTGTGACTATATATAAATAGGTATATCATACCAATATCAGATAACCCATACATCAATTAATACGTTCATGTGGAGCAAATGGAATACGTCTACAGAAGTAAATTACATAAGCACTTTATAAAGGGCAAATTATAATAATTGTCCTTGTAGTTTTTCCTTGGTTTTATTTTGGTCTCCTATTATTTCAATTAAAACAAATGTGCCCTTCAATTTAAAGAAGCATACACAATTGTTCTAGGTTTCGCAATCAGTCTAATTTGAAATGGCTATCTCAGAAACAGACAGAAAGAGTAAACATACATTTTGTGTAATGTTTTTTAAGGGCAAAATTGTAAAACTATCATTCCTATCTCGAATTAGCTATCAAATTACAATAATGATCTCTGTAATTTCACTTTGGTTTCATAGACATTCATTTAAACACAAAATCAAAGGCATACACACATGCTATACTCATATGTTATATATATATATATATATATATAGAGAGAGAGAGAGAGAGAGAGAGAGAGAGAGAGAGAGAGAGAGAGAGAGAGAGAGAGAGAGAGAGAGAGGCTTATTTATCATGTTGTAGCACAGAGATGGTGTACCAAAACACAATAAGAAGAGTGACAAAGAATAATGCATCAATCTTACGAATATAGACAATCGGGAAAACCAAATAATTTGGCATGCATGAGCAAATGAAGAAATTCGGATTGTTGCAGACACTAGGAACTTACTCTTAACAAATTGTAGCTCTGGATATCTAAGTGTAGGAAAAGCACATGTAGAGCAGGTATTTATATGCAACGAAATGCGAAATCTCATATCAAAGACTGATTATCATCTTAACTAGTAAGAGAACATCCAATTATATTATATTCTAAAGCTCGGTAGTTAGTTCCTTTTTTTTATTTTTTATTTTTTATTTCTACGTACTAACTGGATGTAGCTTCCATGAAAGCTGTTTGGAGTTTTAAAACATGATCAATATCCCTGATACAATCTAATAGCATCCTAGATTAGTCATTTTTTAGGCATTTCTTTCGTGCTTGCCAGTTTCCAAAGGAAAATAAGATGTTCAAACTTTAGAATGTCGATCTGTTTGCTAATGAAACAACGTACATAGATATAGTATTAAAGAAAACTAATATCGACTATTATTTCATTTTGGACTGTCATTGAGCTGTTATCGAGCTGATACTCGAACTAAATCTTTTTTAAACTAAATGTCTTTATGTAACCTAAAACTGATACCTGAACTAAACTTTTTTAAATTAAATCTCTTTAACTAAGATAACAAGTCACTAGTCTATAGCTACTCATATATATTTATGTATAAAGACTATTCTAGTCACAACAGAAGTTCGTTTTTTAAGTTTCTTGTACAAAGTTTTTGAAAACATCAATAAATTTTTTGTCTTGGTCGACATGGAAAGAAGAAATAACACCTGAAATAATGTTTTGTCGGTTGGTTGATTTAGTTTGGCATCCAATTCTTGCTTGCATTGACTAACTTGTCAAGCTCTTGTTTGTTAATTGTTACTTGATAAGACTTTGGTTCCCCCTTGCCCTTTTGTATCCTTTCATTCTCAATGAAATCTTTCCTTTGCCAAAAAGAAAAAAAAAAAAACTTGTACAGAATTTCTGACCTTTTAATGAATCTGCAAAATAAGTAGTTTCTTTTTTTTTTTTTTTTAACAGCAAAAGAGAATATATTGATGATAGGAGAAATAGGGAGGAGCTCTACATGCCTAGAAGGCTTTACAGAAGCTCCACCGAATAGTTAGAATTTTCCACACCATCGATTCATTTAATGGAATTCATTCGATTACAAGTTTGGATCCTATTGTCATGATGACGCAGTTAGGCAGCACTTTACATTCAGAATTTGCAAATACGGTTGTAGAAGGAATCAGGCTATTCAAAATAAGCTCATCTTTTGTTTGTTTCAAGACCAGCTCGTTATATTAATTATGTTAAAAAAGTGAGTTGCTAGCGTTAGGCGTGCTTGACCATTAGAGCGTGCTTGACCATTAGGTGCCGCCTGATGCTAGCCACGTCAGCTATGACTCACCAATTGATGTGAGCCATAGTTGACGTAGTTAGCATCAGGCGGTGCCTAATGGTTAGGAGCGCTTGACACTAGCCCTTCTAGTTAAAAAACTAAGCTAGCTCAACTCAATTTGATTGCAACCCTATAAGGTACTTATATATATAGATGGTGATTGTGCTATTTAGGTCGAGCTCTCCTCCAGTATTCTCCAATGTGTCCTATTAGCACCCCGTCAAATGAAATATGAAAAATGCTAATATCAGTTTCGAGTGCCTATCATTCATTGACTCACATTAGCCACTTCATTTATGGGATGGATCATCGTATTGATCTAATAATATATGTTGATGTAAGAATGAGTTTTAGAAATACTAAATCTATAGGCTCAGTGAGATCAGTCATTCTTGAAGCCAGATCGAGATTCATGAATTTCATTGACATTCATTAATTTATGGTGACGCATTGCGGGACCTCAACAATGCTAGGATCATCAAAATTTTATGTTGATCGTCATCATCAAATTTTTGTTGCCGGCAATAATACTAACGTCATCTTGTCATGCGTTCTGTAAATCAAATGTCAAACAAGTTTAATATATTCTTTTAAAAAAATGGAGGTCCTTTTTCATTAATGGAGTAAGATCCCTTACTGTTCAATTCAACAAAATTCTGCCGAACAGATAAAGACTGAAGAAATTGACCCTAGAATAAGTTTCATTTAGGAATATGATATGTATATACCCATATGGACTCCATAATGGTTAGATAATTAATCATACACAATACACTATTCTTATTTAAAAATATTTGAATAATGTATTATGCATAATGTGTGACAGTTTACTGGTATGTATCAGATTGTCAATTTATTGTATTTCATATTCTGTTTTATTAAATTCGGCATGTTATTGGCATTTTGGCACGCTATTGTTTTAATATGTTTTGACAGTTTATACAGCTCTTGAGGTGGACAAATTGTTATATTATCATGCGACAGATTGGTTTTGAAACCTGATTTTGTGTGATCTTAATTTCTTTAGTATTTTATTTTGGACTCAATAGTAACGTTAGGGCCAATCTTTAAAATTTTATTTGATCATTTTAGTGGCAAAGAAACCAGCAACCAATCACTGATGGATTCGGATTTTTTGCCAAAAATCAAGTTTTGACATTTTGTGACAGTCATCATGAAATTTGTATGGTTAATGTGGATAATGATTCTAGCACCGGGAGTTATAAGAAATAGTCAGATCAAATAGCTGAATGTCTGTAGCAAAATTAAATTAAAAACAAAGAATGAATTACAATAACTACTCTTGAAATATCTTATAATTACAGACAACACTTTTAAAATGATATCTAATAATTACAGACAACACTTTTAAAATTTCTGAAATGACACTAGCTTGTCCCTTAAACGGAGTTAAGGGAGGAAGGCATTTTAGCATTTTAACCCTCAATTGACTGCAATATTTTAGCTGCAAGAAGTCGACAAATATGAACAAACCAAAATATCCAGTTAGTAATCTGAAAAAACCAAAAAACCAAACCCCACAGCTCTAAATCCCTATCCACGCCACCACTGTCGAGCTCATCCGCACTGCCACCAGACCCAAATCAACTCTCTATCAACCAATGCATGGCAAATCAACTACAATTCACAAATCGATACAATTTTTAATTAAAAATTTTACCTATGCAATTCAACTACAGAATCCCATTACCATCACCTAACTTCATCACATCAAATTAGGGATCAGACTCACAAACTGATTGTGTGAAAAAATATCTATACATATAATGATTGTTTTGTGTTTGTGTGTCCATATGTTGATATATATATATACATACATATATGTGGCTGATTGAAGAGGAGGAGGAGCCTTGGATAAGGAAGTCGGTCGTGAATGTTGTCCACGGTTGAGGGTAGAGGCGGTTGGTAGAGGGGTTTGGGGTCTGGGTGTCGGTCGAAATTTGAGAGAGAGAGAGAGAGAGAGAGAGAGAGAGAGAGAGAGAGAGAGAGAGAGAGAGAGAGAATATATCTATAAATGGTGGTAGAAGAGATGGCATGGCAGTAAAAGTTTTTGTGTAAAGGATCTAGTAATAGAGATTAGAGATTTGTTAATGGAGGTTGAATGGTGGATGCATGTGAATTTATAATGGAGCCAGGAATGTGGGTTTGTAATAAAGAACTTACGATGGAATACGATCGGGAACAAAGGTCGGGACTGAGTTAACTCGGCCTGTTCTTGTAGTGAGTTAACTCGATCTGCTTTGTTAGTTTTATGGGGTTAAATGATTTTATCACATTTGTTCAAGGGTAAACTTGGTATTGGGAAAAAGTATAAAATGATGTCAGTAAAGAAATAGCGTTGACCCCAACGGCTGGCTCACTAATAGTTGGGGGAATTTGAAACTGATAACTAAATCAGAAGAAAATGTTGGTGTCCTTTTTAAAACCACAAGGGAATTATCAGTTATTGTTAGATATTTTAAGGGCAATCAGTGTAATTTATTTAAAAATAAAACTCACGTCTCTACTCTTTCATTATTGAAAAATGTTATTCTCTTACAAAATTTCACCAAAAATACTGTAACAGTAGTACTTTTATAGTTAAAAGTTATTATGATAAATGTTTTGTTTTGCAATAACTCTCGTTTAACCATATTATTTTGCTGATAAATTTTGTACAAATTTTCTCAGTATATGATAACATTTTTAAATTACTTGGATTTACATGCATAATGGCAAACTAATTTAAATCACATGTAATGAATAAGACAATCACACAAAAAACACACCATTATATCCAAGCAATATGATGCTAGTTACGTCAACCTTGGCCCACGATATGGGTCAAAACTGACGTAGCTAGCATTAGATGCGCCTGACGCAGCCGTCCTCGTCAAAAAACTAAGCTAGCTTGAACTCCTATTGGAACTCATTAATGTTTTGAGCTTGGCTTGAACTTGCTCGATAAACTTATGTTCTAAGGCTGTATAAAAAAAAAAAAAAAAAAATGAAGCTACTCTAACTCAACTAGATTAAAATTCACTTGAGATCAAGACAAAGATAAATAAATAAAACTTGAATGCATTTTAAAACACGTTAAGTTTTTAAGCTAAACTTTCGACAACTTACTATTTAGCTCAACTCAATTTGATTGCAGCCCTATAGGATACTTATATATATGGATGGTGATTGTGCTATTTAGCTCAAGCTCTCCTCTCGTATTCTCCAATGTGGACTATTAGCACTTCGTCAAATGAAATATAAAAAATGCTAGCATCAGTCCCAGTGTCCATCATTGATTGGCTAACGTTAGTGAGATCAGTCATTCTTGAAACCTGATCGAGATTCATGAATTTCATCGACATTCATTAATTAATGGTGACGCATTGCGGGACCTCAACAATGCTAGGATCATCAAAATTTTATGTTGATCGTCATCATCAAATTTTTGTTGCCGGCCATAGTACTAACCTCATCTTGTCATGCGTTGTATAAATCAAATTTCAAACAAGTTTTATATATTCTTTTAAAAAATGGAGGTCCTTTTTCATCAATGGAGTTAGATCCCTTATCGTTCAATTCAACAAAATTCAAAAAATCAAGAGCCTCGAGTTGCCGAACAGATAATTAAAGACTTAAGAAATTGACCGTAGAACAAGTTTCATTTAGGAATATGATATATATTTATCCATGTGGACTCCATAACGGTTAAATAATCATGCACAATACGCTATTCTATTTTAAATATATTTGAATAATGTATAAATTCGGCTGGTTATTGGTGTTTTGGCACGCTAAATGAAGAATTTATTGCTTTAATATGTTTTGACGGTTTATACAGCTCTTGAGATAGACAAATTGTTATATTATCATGTGATGGATTGGTTTCGAAACCTAGTTTTGTCTGGCCTTAGTTTCTTTAGCATTTTTTTTTTATTTTGGACTCAATGGTAACGTTAGGGCCAATATGTCTGATAGCCGCGTTTCAATTTACAAATTTTTATAGTAAGATAATATCAATTATTATTAGTTAAATTTAAAATTTAAAAAGAATCTATTAAGTATACGGGAGGTACTTATCTAAAAATAAATACGGGGGAGGGGGAGGGGGGTAAAAATCATAACAAGGTTGGGCTCTTGCTCACAAAAGAGAATCTACTTTCTTTACTTAATGCAAATGACTTGTGATGGTTAAGAGTACAAAAGGAAATTGTGAATTTTATTTTTCTTTGATCATTTTATTGGCAGAAGAAACCAACGGCCAATCACTGAAGGATTCGGATTTTTTTGCGAGAAATCAAGTCTTGACCTTTTGTGACAGCTATCACGAAATTTATACGGTTGACGTGGTTAATGATTATAGCTGCACGAGTTATAAGGAATAGTCGGTGAAAGACCTAGTAAAACTAAATAAAAAATTAAAACCCTTGGTCTCTACTCTTTTATTATTGGAAATTGTTATTCTCTTATAAATTTTAGAAACAAAATTTTATTAAAATAATGTGACAGTCGCACTTTTATAGTTAAAAGTCATTATGATAAATATTTTATTTCACAGTAAATAACTCTCATTCAATCATATTATTTTGTTAATAAATTTTGCACACATTTTCTCAATATGTGGTAAAATTTTTGAATTAGATGAATTTACGTACATAACGGCACACTAATTTAAATCGCATGCAATAAATAACACAATCACACAAATAGCACACCATTATATCCAAGCACTATGACCAATTAACAGTTCACAAAAACAAGTTACATTTATATTAACTCATAACCCACATGACTCATAAATTTGAGTTGAATTAAACTTGCTTGTATACACCACAATTCATTGTTCTTCTGTGTTTCAATCATGATGAACACCACACTGATAATCAATTCATTATTCTCCCGTGTTTAAATCATGATGAACACCACACTGATAATCAATGTCCTGGTGTACCACCATTTTGTTTGTGTTTAAAAAATTGCTAGTCTTTCAAATAAATTTATATAGAAAATTTCAATGCACTGATGGGAGATGACTTTTTTTTATTATAAATTATAAGAAATACCATGTTGGTGTTTTGTGTCAAAGTTGAAAATTTATCATTTAATCACTTCATTTTGTATGTAAATTTTATATAAATTTTGCAATTGTCTAGCATTATCAGATTTTTGCTTTTTGGTCATCTCCACCAACTGCTTTCTCTCTTTGTCTCTCTCTCTCTCTTTATTTATTTATTTTTATTTACCAGGTGTCTGGGCTAGTTTGGGCGCATCTTAACTAATTTCGGAACCTGTATAGTTCTCTCGTCTCACACAAATTAAGTAATTATCAGTCCAAAGGTCTTGAAAATTTTTTTACTCTTGGCAAGAGTTGAACCCCTGACCTCCCAACCCTCCCTTTGAAAAGCTATGAGTTATAGCCAATTGAACTAGCTCACTCGGTTCTCTCTTTGTCTCTCTACTACAATGTATTTTGCCCCTTCTGATTTATTGTGAAGTTTCCATATTCATAGACGGCCTTGACCTCCACATAGTTTCTCATTTCATAAGGTTCAATTTCACCATACATTTGCCTCAAATTTCATTGAAAATATACGTCGGTTAAAACTTTGATTTGGATTATAATCAATGAAAAGAAAATGATTTGTGATTGCTAATCATTGTACGTTCCATGCAACTTGTGACTCTTGTAAGAGATTGGGAGTTAGTTCGGATGTTCATCCAATACAAATCGAGGTCAATCGGAACAAGATTTCACCCCCAAATTGAACCTTATTGCCGATCATACCAAACGGAGACTATATTACAGTGGAGGGGGAAGGTGGTAAACGGAGGCTGAAGCAAGAATTTGAAGGAACTTTATTATGGGATCAAAAAAATGATAGCTTTTGAAACGAGTGTATTAAAATCTCGATAACCAAAAACACGTCGAGAATTTTTATGATGGACATGAAATGGGATAGTGGTACTGGACCAGTGGTGGTGGTGCAGTCATGGGATTCCGGTACGTAAAAACAAGTGCAGAAAGCAGCACGGTGGCGAGTGGCGAAGGGCACAGTTAGGACTTTAGGACAGACGATTTACTTAATTGGGGATGAAACGCGATATTTTTTGCAGGGCTGCTAAATTTTTTTTTCAATCTATTCCTTATGTGTGAAAAACAAAATTTCTTCACTTATACTGCATAAGATCAAAACAAGTTTTCGTGGAGGTTTAAATGAATTGTTAATATGATATCTAAGGTTGCGTATTTAAATCCTACCACCCATGAGCCTATCAGTTAATACTTCTATTAATACTTTCATCTGGCTAGCCGTGAGTATGACCATGCATGAAATTTATGTGGATGGAGGCCTACATGAGTATAAGAGAGTAATCGGTTGAAAGCTTAAAAAAACACAAGTTTATGTATTGACACTGTGAAAACGTAAAACGAAAGGGATACAAATTTTTAATTGCCTAAAATAAATCATTATTCCATTTTCAAACAGTGCCTCCTTCACACATTGTCACAGTATATAAATGTTATAGTGAGGTTCTACTGATATTAATGTTTTACGGTCGATTTGGTAGAGCTTATTTCAAGTTTTTTTTGCTTATAAGTAAAAAAGTAACTTTTTTCTTGCTTTTTTGTTTTTCTCTTAGTCATAGCTTATAAAAAGCTAAAAAGCTAAAAATATATTAGTTTTTTTTTGTTTATAAGTCAAAAAAGCAAAATCAAAAAAGTTAAAAATAAGTTGTACCAAACGAGCCAACGTATGCAAGAACACAAAAGGAGAAAATAATTAACTTAAACAAAACTTTTAGTAATTCATCAAAAACGGCTTGCGGCAAAGCCCCTACATATTATTTAAAAAGAAAACAAACCCTAAACCTAATTGAATTTGAAAATCACTAAAATTTAGAAAAATAAAAAAAAATTTACCAAAAATGAAAAAATTGAGTTAAGCTCCAATTTAATTACTAGACTCCTAAAGAAACTTGTAAGAAAAATCGAAATTTAAGCAAATCGAAATTTCAAAAATAGCAAAATTGCCCTTTTTAACACCTAAAGGTTGGAATCTGCCCAAAAAAATGACGTATGTCATGGCATCGTAGTGACTTTGGTTCATTTGGGCTGGATCAATCACGGCCAGCTCACCCTTAAGGTCTTAGAGACGGTCACCTAAGACCTCAAGATTTTTTAAGGCTCCAAGCTTTTAAAGCCTAGTAAAATCCTCTATAATTTTTACATTATTCTTTTTTTTTTTTTAAAAAAAAGACCTAATCCAAATGAAAAAAAAAATTATCTATTAGAAAAGGAAACCCAAAATCAACTACACTAAGAACTAATTTAATAATTAATAAATAGAGTGTACAAACAAAAGTTTTCTTGAATGACTCAAATTTTGTAAAACAGCAAATGTTATAGTCAATGTCTTATATAGGATTCACATCTTTTTCTATAGAATTCTCTAATCAGTTTGAGAAAATAAGTCGGATAGACAAAGAAGGCCTAAAATCAACTACCTTAGTTAACTTAAAAAAATATATTGGCTCAACAAAAAATTATACAAATAAAAACTTTTTTTAAGGCCCCAGATTGTTTAAAACCTTTACATGGTTTTAAAGCCTATATAGTTTCTACTTTTTCTTTTAAAAGAAGAGGCCTTAGTCCAAATAAAAAATATGCCCGTTAGAAAAAAAAACCCCCCCTAAATCAACACAATGGTTAACTTAGAAGAAAAAACACTGATTTATAAAATAAAATAATTTTAAATAAAAATTATAAAAATATTAAAAAAATATAAAGAATCTCGTTAAAATTTTCGCCTTAGAACTCAATTTGTCTTGAGTCGGTTCTAGGATCAATCTAAGAGGTTAGTTTGGATGACTTCGGACCAGATCTAAATTTATCTCAATGCTTCATATAGTCCATGGCTATGCAATCTGCCTCAGAAACGGTGAGGAAGTAAGTTGTAATTATGAATGTGTGGGTGGAAAGAAATGGGTCAAATGGAAGGAAAGAGAAAACGCCAAGAAAATCATGTTCCATTTCTGGTCTCTACGAATCCCAATGTGACCTTCTCTACAATTTATAATGATTTGGAAAGAGATGCAATTTTGAAATGATGTCGATATCATAATTTTACAATGACCGAGAAAGACTCACTGATCGATCCTTAAGGCAATTAAGATGTCTATTGCAAATAAACATATAGAGAAATTCATTAATTATTTCACATAAAGCACACAAAGGGATATTCAAGCCTATAACGATTGACTTACCAACTTAAAAAAAAAAAAAGTACAAAAAAAAATTACAAAACTTCTATATCACATAGCAATCTAAACTCAAATTTGAGATAAACTTATAAAATCAAACCATAACAAGGGCCTATGTAGGAGTCAATTTGCCTGGACTGCTGCAACAGTTGGAGCAATCAATCCGATCGGATCCCCAAAAAGAACAGAAAGGATTATCCCAAGGAATGCTCTTACTGTCTTCCAAAACACCCCACTGCTTCCGCCTTTTCTGTTCGGGTGCTTAGCCATGAGCTTCAACTCCATTGTTTCAATTGCCTTAGAAGTATCTTCAGTGTTATCAGCGCCTTGCTTCCAAGCTTCGTGCACCATTTCAGCTATGCAATGCATGTGAAATTTATACTCGTTGCATCTAGAAACATAAGACCAACCTGGCACGCAGGTTTTTGCACTCGAAGCCTCCTTCCTGTTGCATCACAAGCAATCCGATAGGACCCTGTCCTTGTCGCGAAGAATAAAAACTTTGTCGTCGATGCATAATTGGCCTCTCAGCTTGCTACAAGGAGGGTGCAAATTCAAGCCCTTTGCTTTGCAATGATAGAAATATCCGTGTATAACTTTCCCACATGCATCACAGCTCCTTGCATGGCCTTTGTTATGGCAAAATTCAAAGGCGGAACCTTTGAAAGGATCACAGAAAATGGTGGGTTCGCGGGAGTTGCAAACCTCGTGGAGCTCGTAGTCGCATTGCTCGCATCTGAATCTTGGTCCAAACCCGTCCTCCTTGCATGCATTGCATGTGAACCGCTTGCTATACCTTTTAAGCTTGAGCTCACGGTTTTGGTTTCGGTAGCAATCGTCAGCTTTCTTTGCAATCGATCTCTCCAGATCAGAATAATCGTACCCTATTCAACAGAATGAAGGCATACCCAAACACGAAGTTAGCCTCCTTCAGAGATTTTGTAAGTGCAACCAGCCAACCACCCGTATGTAGATAATCATATGCTATGTTTTTTGGATTCTTCAAAATTTACAAAATACTTGTGTTAGACACTTGATACTCGGATAAGTGTATGAGATATGTGTCTGATATGGTTAATTGGTCATTTATATAATAAATACGTATAACTAATTGAGTTTATTATAGAACTAAGCATAGTATTTTTATTTTATGCCTGAAATGTTATAATTTAACTTGTAAATAACATTTTAACTTAAAAGAGTAAAAGAAGCATTTAAAAATATAAAATCTAGCCGTGTTCGGATGTTATTGGACCTAAGAATTAGATAAATTTGACACTAGCATATATATCTGCATCTGACACTCGTACTCTAGATAACATAGATCATATGTGGCAGCATATGAAGAAAAAGTTATAATCAGCGATGGGTCAATAAGTCGCAAAGAAAATAAATTAAGATTCGTATCCAAACATGTGTTTGCATATACATATATGCATATATATATATCGACACACACAAATGCTAAATATGATGTTACCTGGTTGCTGTTCTACTATATGTTGGCCAAGATTCACATGAACTTCCGCAACTGGTTTTTGTGGTAACGCAATTTGCATTTCTTGGTTGTTCATGGGCGGGCTTGGCTCCCATGAGAGCTTCCACCAATCTTTTGTTTTTTTAAACTTCTTAATGATTGGGTTTGGGTCTCCAACACCTCTGATGGTCGCGTACCCTGGTTCTGCATCTGTGTTTATTTGCATTCCATAATTTCGCCTCAGTTCCTCCAACATACTGTTGCATCCCTTGCAGGGGCAGTAATTCAGCTTGATGGCGAAATTATTCTGAGCAAACTTTGAAGAGGCCATTTAAAGAAAACCAATGGAGAAATATGCCTTTTCTTCTATGGAAAACCCCCACTCTGAAGGCGAACGATATTTTTTGTTGGCAAAGAGAGTAAAATGATCATACTTGAGAAAAGACCAAGAACAGATCTCTTCACGTTGAAAAGTTCTCTAATCTGGTGGTTAAATATGAATAATTTAACTGAGTATCCTCCAAAAGAAAAAATATATAAAAACTCCGTAATATATCTCTGTTTGATTAATAGAATTTTTTCCCTTCTATAGTTTGCTGCCAATAAGAGATTAACTGCTAGAGAGATAAGACTACATCGTATATAAATATCATGTTGTTGAATAGATGATGTAGAACAACAAGATCACAATATGCAGTTAGAGCAAAATAAATGAATACATATATAAACAGATAATAAATAATTGAGGGTGATGATTATGTACATATTTACATAAATATATATATATATATATATATATTTCACACATGCATCACAATAGATGAGAACAAATGCAAATAGCTAGTTTTTCAGGCATGCAAAAACATTATTGTGGGTCAGATAAACCTCGACCCAATCCACAAGAGCAGACCCAACTTAAATCAAACAGCTTACTTGGGTTGAGGATAGCCCAAGTTCACCAGGGCAAGCCCGACTTCGATTAAACAGTTCAGACAGCATTATAAGTCAGACCCATATAGTCAAGAGCGGCCCAATTCGCAAGATTAATACCGCCTAAAGTATTGGGGCAATCGTGAGAGATATCAGAGCATTTAATGCTCAGGTTTTAGCATTTAATGCTCAGGTTTTAGTATTTAATGCGGAAGAGATGCACCAGGCAAATGCATGGCTCACGTGCGGTCAATCGAACTCGAGCATGGCAATAAAGGTGAATTTCTATTCTATCAGCCAACTTTAACCGACACAAACCTATGAGATATGTTATGATTACTGGAGTAGACTTAACAGAGGGCATTATACTATAAACACTGAAGCCTGAAGAAGAAAGGTATGGACAATTGATTTCTAAGCATTCACTGTCTTTTATTTTCCTTCGATTCTTAGTTAAGATTACTAACTTAACCGTTGGAGTCTGATCGGCCCAAAAAGAGTCGACCCATTCTAACTCCTTTGTCTCCTTGTAGTAAGTTGGGGCTCATTAATATTGGTTAAAGTGGTTGACCAGGCCTTCCCAGAAATCCCACTTACAATTGGCGCTGTCTGTAGGAAGGTCCAAGCAAACATGAGTACCAGCTTCTTTGGGAGAAGAGGAGTCCACTCGACCAGACGAAGGAACGAAACTCCCTCCCGCAATGATAATACCAACTTGGCTGGACACCAAGCCACTCTGGCAAGAAGTAACCGGGGTCAGTCGAGGAGGTCGGAGACCCGGTCTCCTACTGGGAGCCTCCGGGGGGCACGAGATGAGTTACAGAGGGACCCATACTACGTCAGGGGACCAAACCTCCGTAGAAATCACCACCGGGACCTGGGCCCTTCACTCTCCAGTGGACGTGTGCCCAGTTCATGCCACTGAGTGGGAACTTCGGCGACGTGACGAGAAAATTGCCAGACTCACTTCTCAAGTCAGGGCAATAAGGGACGCAATCTCCAGAAAAGATGACCGAGTTAAAGGAAGATCATCGAGCCATCCCAACGATAGGAGTCGTCGAGATCCCAGGAGTAGAAGCTCAACGCTAATGCACATTATTAGGAGCCATGCCTCTAGTACCGGTCGCTATAGTCAAAGACGAAGAGATCGGCACCATAGAAGGAGCCAGACACAGCAGGACGGAGACCGGCCTAGAACCGGTCGACAACAGAAAGAATAAGAGAAGTGGTTAAATGAAAAACTTGATAGCAGAGAGTAGCTCTCTAAGGCACGCACTACCTAGGACATGGCCAATAGAGCCTTGGATCAAATAGCATCCATGTCGTTCACGAAGGAGATCGAGTGCCGCCAACCTCCGAGAAAGTTTGCCCCGTTAAAGTTCACACCATATGATGAAAAGGCTAATCCAATTAGTCATGTGTGGCACTACAAGAAGATGGTGGCCCTCTGGAGTGGAGATCAATCATTGATGTGTCGAGTTTTCCCATCTAGCCTGGGAGAGGTGGCCCTACGATGATTTGACCAGTTGTCGTCCAAGTCAGTATGAAACTGGAGACAGCTTGCCGAACTATTCACTGCTCGCTTCATAGCCAACAACAAGCAACCTAGAGAGGTATACTTTCTACTTACCTTACAAAAGAATGATGAAAAAGTATTACGGGCGCATGTGCAGCGCTACTGGGAGGCTTACAATGAGATTGATAAGTGCAATGAGTAGCTGGTTGTAACTCACTTCAAGATCGGCTTGCCTAAAGAGCATCGTTTACGAAAGTCCTTAATGAAGAAGCCGACCCTCACAGTGTAGGAGTTAATGTCAAGAATTGAGTGATATGCGAGATTGGAAGAAGATGTATCATAGCTCACCCTTGAGAAGGTCGGCATTATCGTTGAGAAGAAGAACGGATGGGACGCAAAGAAGCTTCAGCGGGAAGACAATAACAACCAGGGCAATAAGGCAAATAATGGGGTCTACACTATCTTTAAAGATCCCATTTATAAAATCTTGCCCCAAATTTGCGACAAGCCGTTCTTCAAGTGACCCCCAAAGTTGGGAGGAGACCCTACAGCCCAAGACCAAAGGAAATTTTGCTCCTATCAAAAGGAAAAGGGCCATCAAACAGAGAATTACCAATATCTCAAAAGTCACCTGGAAGATCTGACGAAGGCTAGTCATCTTGACCAGTACATCGACAGAGAGAAGATAAAACGGCAGGTCGAGCAACCGAGGCTGGAGGCCCCCTGTAAAAAAGAAGACAGAGCCAAACTAGTCTGGGTAATCAATGTGCTACATGGATCGGCAGAATCAGAAGCTATTGACCGGTATAGATACCTGGCCGATATATAAAAGGCCATGCACTTAAGGGAGGTAATGCAGATTGGGCTTCCGCCCAAGAAAGTCAAGGTCGGCAGTGATACCATGGCCATAACCTTTATTGACAAAGATCTCGTGGGAGTTTAGACCCCCCATAATCACGCACTGGTCGTGACTCTACAAATGACGGGTTGTGAAGAGACTACTCATTGACCAGGGGAGCTCCTCCGAGGTTATGTACTATGACCTATTCAAGAAGCTTGAGCTGAAGGAGGGCGACCTCCAGCCCTCACTCAATCCATTGGCTGGGTTTAGTACCGACTCAGTTTAGCCACTTGGGAAGGTAACTATTCCTGTAACTGCGGGTGGAATTACTTTACAGATAGAATTCCTGGTGGTCAACATGCCATCCCTATACAATGCAATCATGGGCCGAACGTGGTTACATCTCATGAAGGTCATCCTATCTTCCTACCACTAGCTGATTTGATTATTGTCCCTAGAGGGGGTGCAAGAGATACGAGGGGACCAGGTGGCCACCAAGTAATGCTTTCTTACGGCATGTGCAACAAAGGCAAAGATTGGTAAAGTACAGATGATGAAGCTCCACGAGGATATGCCCACGGTTGATGACGTTGGGCATATACCAGGGAAGAAAGCCATTGAGGACTTGAAGAAAGTCCACATAGATCGGCAGAAAGAGAAGTACTTTATGATTAGTGCTTCCCTATCCAAGACTGAAGAAAATTCCCTAATTGAGCTCTTGACAAGTTATATTAAAATCTTCGCTTGGACTCTTTACGACATACCAGGAATCAACGCAAAGATTGCCTGCCACAGATTAAGCATGGACCCTCAGTTTTGACCTGTGGTCTAGAAGGGCACGAGAGTAACCACGCAACATGTGGGTGATGTCATAGAAGAAGTTAAAAGGCTCCTTAAGGCTAGTGCGATTAAAGAAGTCCACTACCCACGTTGGCTGTCAAACACGATTTTTGTGAAAAAGAAGGACGGCAAATGGAGAGTATATGTTGACTTCACCGATCTGAACAAGGCATATCCCAATGACCCTTTCCCTCTACCCAAGATCGATCAACTGGTAAATGCCATGGCTGGTTTCGAAAGAATGAGCTTTCTGGATGCTTATCATGGGTATCACCAGATCCCACTCCGTGAAGATGACCAAGAGAAGACCGTCTTTATAACTCCAAAGGGCATCTTCTGCTACAAAGTAATGCCCTTTGGACTTAAGAACGCTAGTGCCACTTATCAGCATCTGGTCACTAAGATATTCAACGACCATATCGACAGCATCGTGGAAGTTTATATTGATGACATGGTGGTTAAAAGTAAACTTGGCATACACTATTTGGAGAACCTGATAGAGATATTCAACATTCTAAAGCTGTACAAAATGAGGCTTAACGCCTCCAAGTGTGTGTTCGGGGTCAGTTCGGGAAAGTTCTTGGGATTCTTGGTTACACACCGGGTTATTGAGGTAGACCCGTAGCAGGTCAGTGCTATTTAGAATATTCAAGCTCTAAGGAATACCAAAGAAGTGCAGAAGTTGTCGGGTATGGCAGCGTCACTTAACAGATTCATCAACCGATCTTTAGACAAGTGCCGACCATTCTTTCAGCTTCTCAAAAAACAAGAGCGATTCAGCTGGACTTAGAAATATGATCAAGCCTTGGTAGATCTGAAGAAGTACCTAAGCCAGCCTCCCTTACTTTTTACCCCATTGAAGCAAGAAAAGCTCTTCCTCTATATGGCAGTGTTAAAGCATGCGGTTATTGCCGTACTACTCCAATAGCAAGATCGGTAGCAGAAGTCGGTCTACTATGTCAGCAAAACTCTCATAGGGGCAGAAAGCAGGTATCTACCGTTGGAGAAACTTGCCCTTGTACTAATAGTGGCGTTACGCAAACTGGTGCACTACTTTAGAGCCCACACCATCAACGTTCTCACAGACCACCAGCTAAAACCACTTTTGAGAAAGGCCGACTTCTCCAGCAGGATAGCTAAGTGGGCTGTTGAACTAGGAGAATTCGATATCATGGGGCAGGTATTGGCTGACTTTATTGCTGAATTCTCTATTGAATTGCCACAGAAAAACAACTCGGCACCATCTACCAATCTCCAAAATGACCACCTCCCATTGGACCTTCGGGAAAATGCTAATTGTTGAAAACTATTCATCGACGGAGCATCCAATAACCAGGGGGCAGGATCAGGGATAGTCCTTATCACACCAGACGGTACAGTATTGGAACAGGCCATCAAACTGGAGTTCACTGCTTCAAACATCGAGTCAGAATATGAGGCTCTACTCGTTGGGCTGCGCCGAGCTATCGATCTTAAAATTGCCGAAATCATGATCCACTCAGACTCCCAATTGGTGGTGAATTAGATCATAGGAGAGTATGCAACAAAAAATAACAAAATGACACAGTACCTGGTTAAAGCAAAAGAGTTGCTGTCCAAATTCAGCAAATATAGGTTTACCAGATTGGTCACGACAGTAATGCTCATGCTGATGCCTTAAGCAACACTTACAGCGGCCCTAAAGTCAGGCTCAAAGAGAATATTCCATGTGGAGATGTTAGCCAGTCCAAGCATATTTCAAGAAAAAGATCAAGTCTTGGCAATTGAACAGTTGGGACCATCCTGGATGCACTCAATCATCTCCTATCTAGACAAAGATGAGCTCCCCGAAGAAAAGAATGAAGACAGACGGATCATGCATAAAGCCCTCAAATACTGGCTATCACCAACCAAGGAGCTCTACCGAAGATCTTTTACAGGTCCATACTTGCACTGTGTTCACCCAAAAAAAAGTGCAGGACATCTTGTTCGAAATCCATGAAGGGATCTATGGAAGTCATGTCGATGGGAGATCTGTGGCCCACTGAGCTATCTCACAAGGTTATTAGTGGCCTTATATACAAAAGGATGTGGCCCAGTATGTGCTGAAATGTGAAAAATGTCAAAGGTTCTCCCCAATTATATATCAGCTTGTTAAGGATCTCGCAACTATAACCAGCCCTTTGCCTAGTGGAGACTGGACATAGTCGGGCCTTTGCCCCGAGCTCCAGGCAATAAAAGGTTCCTAATTATAGCAACAGATTACTTTACCAAATGGGTAGAGGCAGAACCCCTTTCAACCATCAGAGATATTGACGTCAAGCGATTTGCCTGGAGGAACATAGTAGCAAGGTTCGACATACCTTAGGCGCTTGTCTCAAACAACAACACCCAATTTGATCACAATTTGTTCAAGTCATTCTGTGAGGAGCTTGGAATCAAAAACTACTATTCAACAGTAGCCTATCTGCAGTGCAATGGGCAGGCCGAAATTTCAAACAAGACTGTGCTGAACAGGCTCAAAAAGCGGTTGGAAAGGGCTAAAGGAAAATGGGTGGAGAAGCTGCCCAGTGTCCTATGGTCCTATAGAACCACCCTAAAGTGTTTTTGAAGCGTGTTCGTAGGGCATTCGAATGGTGAATAGTGGAGTTCGAACGGTTAGCAAGCGTTCGAAGTTGCATTCAAATGGTATGTCAAATGATGTCACGCTAAAATCAGGTTCGAAGACCGTTCGATAGATTCAAAAAGCATAAAATGCGTTCGAGAGGCATTCGAAGATCATTCGAATGGTCAATTAGGCGTTCGAAGGCCGTTTGAACGGTGCGGCGGGGTTTCCTATTTTTCTGCTGCCTATATAAGCTGTGACTAAACTGCTTTTAAAGGGGGATTTCTAGGGTTGACGTTTTTTCTAAGTTTTAGGAGTAGTATTAGAAGTAGATTAGAGTATTTTATTCATAGTTTTCATTTAGTTTTCAATTCCTGTAATTAGATTACTCAGTCTTTCAATATATTTTCAATACAACTTTGCGTATCTATAACTATGATGAGTAGCTAGATTCCATTTTGGGATCGAGAGTGAAGATCAATTGAATATCTTGAATGAACAAATGAGCCACGTTCTTGGTTTTAAAGTTAAATTTTCTGGCTTTTTTTCTTCTTCTTCTTCGTTCTAGAAACCTTCGAAAACCTGAATGTTTGATTATGTTCGGTAACATTTATGCATGAATTTATATTCAGTATATGCGCTGCACGAATCGATGGTACTCGTCCTTGATTCTAACAACCTGATTTATTCTAGAAGTTAAAGCTTTAAAGAACACTTGGTTTTATAGTTAATTCTTCTGAATCCGAGACTTGCGACACAGTCGAAGGATTTGAGTTATTAAATTATCGCCTTTGGAATTCCAAGAAACATAATTGGTTTGATTGATTGATTCTAGGACTTTTTCAGTTTTCTTAGTTTAGATTAGATAACCAATCTTTCCTTAACCTAAAATCAGATTTTTGTTTATTGGAGTGTTTTTTCTAAGATTTTTTATCCACGGTAAGTTTTTCTATTTACGTAAACCATCTTCCTTATGGGATCGACCTCGTACTTACGAGAAATTATTACTACATCGCGACCGCGCACTTGCGGTTAAGTATCACCCTTTTAAAGAGCGATCAAGTTTTTGGCGCCATTGCCGAGGAAGCTGCGTTCTACGTTGGTGGACGAGCCTTAGAGATTTTATTTTGGAGGAAGCACTTCACCATCAATCTACAAACACGAGGGAACTCAATAGCTCTTTTGGGTAACTTTGTTCCATCTTTTATTTTTAAGTACTTATTTTTGTTTTTATTTTGGTTACATTGGGTTTCTGCATCGTTGTTGTGGGATTGAGAGAATAGATTGTTTTCATATACTTGTTGGTTGGTCTTGCATACATCTTATTTATGGATTATCTTTGAAATTTTATTTCTATAAGTCCTTATTCATACACAGCATAACCACAAGGCTATTATCCACCTCTAAACTATTTGGAGTGGAGCTCTCAAGCTTCACTATATGCTTCTTATTAACAACCACCACAACAACCGTACTACCATGCACCACATTCGTCTCCACCATATGCTTATGATTCATATACACCTTTTACTTCACCTTACACATTTCACGAGACGTATTCTTCATTATCTTATCAACCTTTGGTAGAGAATCAAGAGAACATACAGTCATCTTACATGCCACATAACACAAGTATGTCCTAAGGGTTCAAGGATAATAATAAGGAGGTACAAGCTGACACTCTTGTACAAATTCGTCAAGAATTAGATGAACTAACACAAGTATCACTCTCTTCCTTCTCTCATGGCATTGGATAATTGATAAAAGTTATCTTCCATAGGCTACCTATGAGGAAGTTGATACGTTTTGGGTTGATTTGGAAGTTGAGCCATGGGTTGGGGTTGGTAAACTTGAGGTTGAAGCACTTGGAATGGAGGAATAGGTGTGAAATAGTATTGAGAGTTTTGATATCCTCCTTGGTAAGGTTGGGAGTTTGAACTCCCCTCATTCCTCCACCTAAAATTAGGGTGATCCCACCATCCCGGATTGTAAGTGTTAGAGTAAGGGTTGCCCCCTCCTCTTTGGAATTGGCCAATTGCATTGACTTGGCCACGTAAAGTTTCTTTCACCCCCAGAATGATTGGATATGAAGATGTGTCATGGTCGGTAGTGTCACACACTATGCAACAAGTCTCTTTCCTCACTTCACTCTCGACTGCTAATACTTTTTTTTCCTTCTAAAACCTCTAGTTTCTTGGTTAAAGTGGTCACTCTTGCATTAACATCATCAACCTCTTTCAATTGGTATCGCTTTACCCGTTGTTGAACAGAACGACCATCGGGATTTTGAGTCCCAGTAAGTGCCCAATCCCTAGCCTTGTTTGCTAAAGTGTCAAAATACTCATAGGTTTCATGGGGTTATTTGTTAAGGAACGTCCCAGCACACATTGACTCAATCAAGTGCTTAAGTTAAGAAGTTAGAGATGAGTAAGTGTTGATGATGTGCCAATCGGCGAAACCATGATGAGGACAAGTATTCAAGAGGTTTTTAAACCTCTCCCAACATTGAAAGAACGTTTGACATAGACCTCAACGAATTGAACCAAAGTTTGGCCTTGTCTTTCAAACAAAAAGGAACAGTTTTAACAGGAAAACCTCTCTCAAGCAAGAATTATCCATGATGAGTGAGCACGCATCCTCGAACTCTTTAATGAAATCATACGGTTGTTTGGAGTCAATTCCATGAAATTGAGGAAGCATTTTCATGCTTCCCAGCCGAATGTTAAGTGAAGTGTAATGCGGCGGGAATACTATGCATGCCGTTGGTGCTTGATGTGGACGATTCAAGTAATCCCATAAGGTTCTTTGATAGGGGGCCGCCATGTCGCCATGATGGCTCCCTCTTTCCATATCATCATCGTCCCCTACATTAGGATCTACCCCCGTGGAATGGGTTGAAGATTAGGGTGGAGTTGTGGATTAGGTGCATTCGGTGTGTCGTTAAGATTTGGAGGGAAGACATTAGGTAAACCTTGATCATTCATATTTGCCATTGGAAGAAATCCTAGGTCCACAACTAATAGAGGTCCCGGTGTGAGTGATGATGAACTACTCGCACTCTCAAGCCTCACAATTCGGTTATGAATGTCCCTAGTGAAATATGGCATGCGAAGATGAATGCAACAAATAATAGACCGTCAAGGTCGTACAACACATCATACACAAACATGCATTGCCGGATAACGGCATTTTTCTCTTATTCCCTAATGGATCCTCCAATCTCCTTATGCAAAGCAATACCACCGATTTGAAAATTAAGCACACTATCCTATCTCCACTAAATGTCTCCTCACAAGGAGTCCTAGTAAAATGAAACTAAACTTAAGTAAAAAAAAAAAAACAAACTAAGCAAAGAAACACCAAAATCTAAGCACCATAAGGGAGAAAGAGATTACCAAGGCCCAAAGCCGTAAATGCTTCCATCGAGGGTGAGTGATCAAATCCCACCCGTTTGCAATTTTGATGTTCTGTTTAGTTTTCTTTTTCTCCTTTATTTGCTATATTTTTTTTATATGTAATTCACCAAGTGCTTCTCCAATCCATAGCTTGTTAGTGTTCGCCTTATGCTTTTGATCTCCAGCAATGACGCCAAAACTTGAATCGCTCTAAAAAATGATATGGACTTGAGCTTCCCGCAAGAGTACAGGTGTCGCGATCGAAGTAAAATTTCGGCAAGTACTGGTATCGCTCTCTCAAAGGATCAAACCCAATATAAGCAATACACAAGAGCAAAACAACCAACCAATTGAGACGAATTAGCAAATCACTTAACAAATTGTAATTAACTACAAATAAGACCGAAAATGTTTGAATGATGAGAGAGTGTGGACTACCAAATTAAGCTAATAAAACTAAGGGTTGAAAGCAATTATAACTAGATTTGAAAATGATTAATGAAAGGCTTGGATACAATTGATCTAATCTACCAATTCTTTATAAGTGTCTCAATGGAGGATTTGATTACTCAAATCAAGGAATCACTCTACGGATCCTTAATTTGAAAGATTTAGACCATAAGAATGGGCATTCATACTCAATTGGATGTAAATTGGTGTTCAATGGTTAAGAATCATAAAAGCAAATCATCTATTGTGCAATATCTACACCAATTAAGGAATTGTGCATAGAAATTACCAAAAGTGATTATGAATCTGGGTTTTCTATAGATTTACAACACAATTGAGATGAATTTGAAGAAATCATAAGATAATTCATTGAAGTGTATATACATCCATTAAAAACCTTGAATATCCTTGGTAGATCTTCACAATTGCATCCAAGGATGAGTTTAGCTATTTGATTCCACAAAGTAGAATGTGAAAAATTGTGAATTTCTCATTAATTGAAGAAGAGATTGGTGTTTGTTTATAAAGAAAGTATAGAAAAATGAAGGAAAATACAATATAAACCCACTTTCTCTCTCTACAATTTGTACCAACTGAAAATCTAATCTAAAATGGTGATAAATACAAGAAATCGCGTCATTTCTCGGAGATATAGCAGTAAAATACACACAGGAATTGTTGGTACTGTACGTAAGTGTAAGCACCCCATTTTTGACCGCTCGGCAGTCTACACTCTGTCCAGACTTGTTTTCAAGTCATTGTGGGCAGATTCCAATCGAAACCAATTCTCTAGGTTCAAATTTCGTCTTTCCATCGCTTTGCGGGCATGTCAGGCCCAAATGGAGGCAAAATGACCAAAATGCCCTTAGGGGCATTGTCCTTTCTTATTCCAATTCTAATCCCTCTCTCGAGACAGTTTATTCCTCGAGACGGTCCGAGTAGCAAAACTACTCACAAAACCGTTAGAGTAGCGAAAATACTCACAAAACCGTTCGGGTAGCGGAAATACTCACAAAACCGTTAGAGTAGCGGAAATACTCACAAATAGGTCGATATAGGGAATTGCTAACAAATCCCTGTGTCACGACGACCGCCATTAGAGTGGCGGAAACACTCACAATCCAGGCACGTCTCTTCGGAGACGGTAAGACCCCTTTCAAATCCCTCTCTCGAGACAGTTTATTCCTCGAGACGGTTCCAATCCAGGCACGTCTCTTCGGAGACGGTAAGACCCCTTTCTAATCCCACTCTCGAGACAGTTTATTCCTCGAGACGGTACGAGTAGCGAAACTACTCACAAAACTGTTAGAGTAGTGGAAATACTCACAAAACCGTTACAGTAGCGGAAATACTCACAAAGCCGTTAGAGTAGCGGAAATACTCAGAAAACCGTTAGAGTAGCGGAAATACTCACAAAACCGTTCGAGTAGCGGAAATACTCACAAAACCGTTCGAGTAGCGGAAATACTCACAAATAGGTCGATATAGGGAATTGGCAACAAATCCCTGTGTCACGACGACCGCCGTTAGAGTGGCGGAAACACTCAAAACCCAGGTCAACACCAGTGTCTGTTAGCCCGCTTCGGTGAAAAATGACCAAACTACCCTTAGGACCTTTTCCGAGACTTTCCGGTCAAGATGACCATTTTGCCCCTAAGCATCCGAATGCCCCGGGAACCACACCGGCTCTGGGTATCAAACCAGTAATATCCCAAGAATACTTTTTATAGTATTCTCAACCTTCCTTTATCTTTCCGGATCATTCCGAGTCAATTCCGGCCAACCCGGTGCGAAATGACCGTTTTGCCCCTGGTGGGCTGGTCTCCTTTTCCGACCACGCCGGCTCTGGAAATCAAACCGGCAACCTCTGGGAACATTCTGAATAATGTTTCCAAATCCCAAGTCTTCTTCCGGGACAGTCTGAGTCTGTCTCGGCAATTTTCCGGTCCGATTGACCGTTTTGCCCCTAAAGGCCCGGTCAACCTTTTCGACACATCTTATCTTCAGTTTTCAAGGCAAATATCTCTAGGACACTATTTTAAGTGTTCCTGCTCCTTTCCGGCCTTCCGGGTCATTCCCGGCTCCTCCAAATCATTCCCGGACTTTCCGGAGTCACTCCTAGTGAAACCAGGCTAAAAATTGCATGGTAGTAACTAGTACAGGCGCCCAAATCTAGTCAAAGATACGTTGCTTGCCGACCTTAAACCTTTCCTAATTGGCTGGCGCCACTAATAGTGGTGCCAAGCCAAAAAATGGCCTGGCGCCACTTCTAGTGGCGCCAGTGTAAAGTTTGCCCTGGCGCCATTGCAACAGGCGCCAGGTTTGTCCAACTTCTATAAATACAGAGCCTCATTCAACATGAAAGGGGTCTGCATACTTAACCTAAGAATATTATATTTCGATATACAGAGCTCGAGCATCCCCTAAACCCTAGCCTCCCTAGGTTTTCCAAACCCTAGCCACTATACACAAACCATAGCCTCCTATACACTCCTATACACCCTCATACACTCATACACTAGCCTTCAACCATCCTTTGAAGACTTGAAGAGCTGTCATCTAAAGCTTGAAGACAACCCTTGAAGGTTGAAGACGAAGATCAAGACGAAGACCGAAGACCGAAGATAGCACGGCGCGCAAAATAAAGAAGACATACGGTAGGCTTTCTCTTTAATTTTTTGCACTTCCCCCCCTCTCTCTTCTCTCTCCAACCCACTTGGGTTTTCTCTATTTTAATCCCCCATCTCTCTCCCCCCCTTTTCTTTGCATGCTTGAAACAAGGGGATTCCCGGTCCATGTGTAGGATTAGACTGTTGGAGAGTCACCGTGTCGGGGGCTTTCTTCTAGTCTAACTAGAGACCACGTGGGTCCGGCCCCCTTGATTATGTGGTGAAGCCTTAGCCTTGTGTGTTCACGACCCCAAATTGCATTGTGCATATCATGATCTTGCATCTTTCAAAAACTGTTTTCAAAGTTGTCTTCAAAATCATTTTCAAACTTGTTTTCAAAATTGCATCAAAATCTCTTTTTCAAAAACTTGTTTTCCAAACCACAATCCTAGGGTGATTCTAGCCTTTCCATGGCTAGGGTTACTTTAGGAAAGTGTTACATTAAAAGTGACCTTTTTGGTCTATATTTTCAAATCTTGTTGTTTTCAAAACCGCTTTCCTAAAGTGGTTCTAGCCTTCCTATAGTTAGAATTGCTTTAGGAAAGTGAGATGTTTTTATCCCTTCTAAAAAACTCTCTTTTCAAAAAGTCTTTCTTCCTAAAAATCTCTTTTTCAACATACTTTCCTAAAACTCTCCTCTCCAAAATTGTTTTCAAAAACTCCCTTCCAAAACCTATTTTTCAAAACTCCCTTTTTCAACTCCTTTCCAAAATCCACTCCCTAGATTCACCTTCCTAAAAAACTCTCTCCAAAAACCTTTCTAAAAAAACTCTCTTTCCAAAATCTTCCTTCTAGAAATTTCCTCTCTAGGATTTTCCTTTTAAAATCTTCGTTTCTAAAAACACACTTTCCAAAAACTCCTTCTTTCCAAAAACTCTCTTCCCAAATTCACTTTCCAAAAACTCCTCCCTAGGATTCCCTTCTAGAAAACCTTCGTTTCCCAAAACGCACTTTCTAAAAACTCTTTCCTTAGAGCCCAAATCAAACCCTAGAACCCGCAATTAGGAAACTCTAATTTTGTTCCCAAAAACATGGTTTTCAAACTTTGCCCCAAAGCTAGGTTTCCGAAACCTCTCGTTTTCACATCCAAACGATACATGTTTCCAAAACCTTTTTTCTACGTTAAAATTCTACACTTTCAAATCTAGAGTTTTTAGAATCTCCCTTTCCAAATCCTTACCAAATCCTATCTCCCGGTTTAGGAAACTAGATCCTATCTTCCGTTTTTGGAAACAAAATCAAACCTTCTCTTTTAGAAACAAAATCCAATCCTTTCCTAATCCAACTTTTTCCTAATTCAACTCCTTCCTAAACTTCCACTTTCCTAAACCTTAAGTTTCCAAAAACTTGAACATAAAAATCTTTTCCTAATTCAACCCTTTCCTAATTCTACCCCTTTCCAAATCTTAACTTTCCAAATCTAAATTTTCAAATCTTTCCTAAATTCAAACCTTTCCTAATCTCAAGAAACTCTAAAACTTTCTAAATCTTAAAATTTCTAAATTCCAAATCTTTCCAAATTCAAAACTTTCTAAATTTGAAACTTTCTTAAGTTAAATCTTTCTAAACCTGGATCTCTCCAAAATTCTAAACTTTCCAAAGCTTTAACATCTTTCCAAATCTAAAACTTTTCTAAACTCAAAACTTTCTTAATTCAAACATTTTCTAAATTGAAAACTTTCCTTTTTCAAACCTTTCCCAAAACGAAACTTTCTTATTTTCAAAACTTCCTTGTTTTCTAAACTTTCTAACTTTCAAAACTTTCTTAATTTCAAAACTTTCCTAATTTAAAATCTTTCTAAAATTCTAAAGCTTTCCAAATTCTAAACCTTTCTTAATCTAAAATTTTCCTAATTCAAAACATTTCTAAATTCAAAACTTTCCTTTTTCAAAACCTTTCTAAATTCAAACTTTCCTACTTTCGAAACTTCCTTATTTCAAAACTTTCCAATTTTCAAAACTTTCCAATTTTGAAACTTTCTTAAATTCCAAACTTTCCTAATTTCATAACTTTCCAAATTTGAAACTTTCCTAAATCGGACCTGTCCTAATTCGAATCTTTCCTAAATCCAATCTTTCTTAAACTCTCAAGTCTTTCCTAAGTCTCATCTTTCTTAAGTCTAGGTTTCCTAAACCTCAATCTTTCCAAAACAATCCCAATTTCCCATCTTCTGTTCTAAGTTCAAATCAAATCCTCTTTTCAATTCAATCTTTTTCTTCCAATCCAATCTCTTTCTTCAAATCAATCTCTTTTCAATCGGACTTCGGTCTGAACTACGACTGACCTGATTCCCCCAAAGGGATACGTAGGCAACCTTCATAGGTGCGGTCACAATACTTTTCAAACTTTCAATTCCACCCTCATGGGTGCGGTTTCCAAAATCTTTCAAATCTCAAATTCCAATCTATGTTCAAAATTCTAATTTCAAAAATTTCTATTTTCAAATTTCTACTTTCAATTTTCAAACCTTCCAATTTCAATTCCATCTCTTCAAATCAATTTCAAATCAATCTCTTTTCAAATCTATTTTTCAATTTTCTTAACTTGCACTTGCATATCATGCATCATGTTAGTTTCTTTTCAAACATTGTTTTTCTAAAGTGAATAGGGTTGAACTATAGTTAGTTAAAGACTCTCATAGGTGAATCTAGGGTAGATTGACATGTAGGTACCGAAAGGGCGGGGTAGGGTGATAGCTTAGTGCGTCTTCCCTACACGTAACCAACCTCCGAACCTAGGATCACTGATTTCAAAGACCAAAAAGGAGTTATTTTTTAAAAAGGGCTAAATGTTTTCCAAAGGTTACCAAACAACCTGTTTTTCTTAAAAACCCTCTCTTGAGGTGATATTTTCAAAATTGTTTTCCAAAAACCCTAAGTGTAGTTTTCGGATTATGCTTAGTTTTTAGGTGACCTAACTCACCTTAATCAAGTTAGGTGGCTACTCCGAATCTTTTTCAAAAGCCCTTTATTCAAATCTATTTTCAATTCAAACCTAGTCGCACTCATTCTTTTAGGAGGGTGAGTTCTAACGAGAGAGTACATCATTTTTCCCGTTTGTGTGAGTATTCCTCGAGTGCGAAAAATCTGGGCGCGACAATACGGTACTATTTACCATACGTATGGTGAACATACCGTACATACGGTTAGCCATACGCTGATTCATGCTCTCTGAAGTTTGGGAAATCGTTGCAAGCATATGTATGGTAGAAGTTATTGTACGTATGGTGGGACCACCGTATGTACGATGACTCCAATCGTACGTACGGTCAATAAACTTTTCAGCTCCTTTTGCTCTAAATTCACCCTTTCTTTACTCGAAACCTGCAAAATACTCACAAATACTTATTAGAATGATTATTATACTAAAATGAGGCATATATACACTCTAATTGGACTAATAATAGCTATTTAGGGATTTTAGATTACTTTTTAGAGTTTAATCAGGAGACTTAGTGTTGCAAAAATTATTGGGGGCAACAAAGAACCCAGCAGATGGAAAGCTCGGCCTTGATTGGGAGGGTCTTTACCGAGTAACGTCCCAGGTTACTGTGGGGGCATACCGATTGGAAACTGTCGAAGATGGAAGACAGCTACCTCGACCTTGGAACGCCAACAACTTGAAGAAGTTTTACCAATAGAATTGACTCTTGTATGATGTAACAACTCAGCAATGTCTAGTCCTTCTAAAGCTTCATGTGATTAATAAGAATTTGAAGTTATTTGAACAAATCCATTTGTGTGATCCTACTACAAAACACAAAGCACTGAAGGTCATAAAAACCAAGTATAAAAACTTGGTCCTATCCAAGTTGGGCAAGTCAGCCAACGAAGGCCACAAAAAATTAAGTGTAAAAACTTAGTCCTGGACCATTTATAGCCAAGTTGACCAATAAAGGTCATAAAAATCAAGTGTAAAAACATGGTCCTGTTCAAGTTGGGCAGGTTGGCCAATGAAGGCCACAAAAAGCTAAATGTAAAAACTTGGTCCTAGACTATTTATGGCCAGGTCGACCAATGAAGGTCATAAAAACCAAGTGTAAAAACTTGGTCTTGTCCAAGTTGAGCGGGTCGGCCAATAAAGGCCACAAAAAATCAAGTGTAAAAACTTAGTCTTGAACCATTTATGGCTAGGTCGACCAATGAAGGCCATAAAAATCAAGTGTAAAAACTTGATCCTGGACCATTTATGGTCAGGTTGACCAATGAAGGTTAAAAAAACCAAGTGTAAAAACTTGGTCCTGGACCGTTTATGGTCAGGTCGACTAATGAAGGTCATAAAAACCAAGTGTAAAAACTTGGTCCTTGATTGTACTCTAAAAGTACCATCTACATGCTTTAATTAGTTATTTGTTAGCCTTACAATAGGTTTAATTATGTTATTTTAGTCCTAATTCATTAC
This sequence comes from Euryodendron excelsum, assembly GCA_033060915.1. Classification (NCBI taxonomy): domain Eukaryota; kingdom Viridiplantae; phylum Streptophyta; class Magnoliopsida; order Ericales; family Pentaphylacaceae; genus Euryodendron; species Euryodendron excelsum. The sequence goes on along the minus strand of CM065390.1, from coordinate 13,299,975 downwards.
TAACTTAGTTTTGTGTATGTTTTCAGGAATTCGGGCTTAAAAATGAGAAATTCGCACTAAATTGGAAAAGGTGTCTAAAGTGTGTTCAAACGGTAAATAGTGGCATTCGAAGTGAGTTCAAACAGTGAATAGTGGCGTTTGAACAATGCGTCAAATGGTGTCATACCAAAATCAACTTTTAAGACCGTTCGATAGATTCAGAGAGCATAAAAGCCGTCCGAAGAGCGTTAGAAGTTTGTTCGATTGATCAATTTGCTGTTCGAAGTCCGTTCGAAGGTTGTTCAAATGGTGCGGCGGAGTTTCTTATTATTTCCGCTGCCTATATAAGCTGGATTTGTTGTTATTGTTGGGGGATTGCTAAGGTTGATGTTTTTCTAAGGTTTTAGGAGTAAATTAGAGTAGTTTATTCATAGTTTTCATTATGTGTTTCAATTCCTGTAATCAGATTACTCAGTTTTTCAATAAATTTACATACAACTTTGCATATCTATGATTATGATGAGTAGCTAGATTTTATTTTGGGATCAATTCTGAAGATTAATTGAAAATCTTGGATGAACAAAGGAGGCAAGATGTTGGGTTTCAAAGTTAAATTTTTCTTTCTACTTTCTTCTTCTTCTTCATTCTAGAAACCTTTGAAAACCTGGACGTTTCATTATGTTCGGTAACATTTATACGTGAATCTATATTCAGTATATACGCTGCACGAATCGATGGTACTCGTCCTTGATTCTAACAATCCGATTTATTCTAGTAGTTGAAGTTTTGAAGAACACTTATTTTTATCGCTAAATCTTCCGAATCCGAGACTCGCGACGTAATCGAAGGATTTGAGTTATTAAATTATCTCCTTCGGAATTCCAAGAGACGTAATTAGTTGGAACGATTGATTTCGGGATTTTTTTATTTCTTAGTTTAAATTAGATAACAAATCTTTTTTCAACCTAAAATCAGATTTTTGTTTATTGGAGTGTTTTTTCTAAGATTTTTGATCCACTGTAAGTTTTCCTATTTATGTACACCATCTTTCTTATGGGATCGACCTCGTACTTACGAGAAATTATTACTACATTTCAACCGTACACTCGCGGTTAAGTATCACCCTTTTAGGGAGGGATCAAGTTTTTGGTGCCGTTGCTGGGGAAGCTGCTTTTTACGTTGGTGGACGAACTTTGAAGATTCTATTTTAGAGGAAGCACTTCACCATCATTCTACAAACACAAGGGAACTCAATAGCTCATTTCGGTAACTTTGTTCCATCTTTTATTTTCGAGCACTTATTTTTGTTTTTCTTTTGGTTACATTAGGTTTGTGCATCATTGTTATGGGATTGGGATGATAGGTTGTTTTCATATACTTGTTGGTTGGTCTTGCATACAACTTATTCATGGATAATCCTTGAAATTTTCTTGCTACAAGTCCTGTTTCTTATACGGCACAACCACAAGACTATTATCCACCCCCAAACTAATCGGAGTGGAGCTCTCAAGCTTTACCATATGCTTCTTATGAACAACCACCACAAGAACCATATTACCATGCACCACCTTCGTCTTCACCATTTGCTTATGATTCATATACACCTTTTACTTCATCTTACACATTTTAGGAGACATATCCTTCATTATCTTATCAACCTTTGGTAGAGAATCAAGAGAACATACAGTAATCTTACATGCCATATCACACAGGTATGTCCTCGGGGTTCAATGGTTCTCATACAGAGGCACAAGCTGACATTTTTGCACAAATTCGTCGGGAATTAGATGAACTAACTCAACGATTAGCCCTATTATCACACAAGGCAACAGATCACAAGAAGGATGAGCTTTCGGCTCAACCTCAAAATGATCCTACATATGAGATGTTCTCAATTCCATATATGAGTAGTCATGACCAAGGTCTCTCCATTATCGCCCTTAAGCCTAAACATGAAATAGAGAACATCAACGTTCCCGTGGTGTCTGATCCAAGGGAACACGTTCTTAGGGTGGATGATGATAAGGATGAGGTTAAGAAAGATGTACTTATTCTTCTTGAGGTGTTTGAACTAAGGGAAGTGATACCTAAAGAAGAGGTGAATGAGGAAATAACAATGGAGAGTGAATGAGAGGAACCGAAGAGAGAGGAGCCCAAGATTAATGACTCCCAACAAGAAAAGGTGATCGAGAAAAGAGTAATGGAGAGTGAGATATCACGTACTCTTCTTCAACATGAATTGAGCCTTTACATCCCTATCATGCAAGATTCTATTTTTATTCTTTATCCTTTATAAACTTGCATGAGTGTTTTATATAATTTTAGGTTCAATAGTATTCGTACTTATGCATATTTATTAATGGTGAACTCATTACTCATGGTGAATGGTAAGTGACTCGATGCAAACAAACACCCTCGATGTGCTGTTGGATAGTCTTCTCTTGTGTATTTTGGTAGTGTAGGAGTAGGTTGGTAGTTTTTGCTTTTTTTTTTGTTTTGTTTTTAGAGTTCTTCCCTAGTTGGGGGGAGGGTATTGTCCCACCGGGTTTTTCCATCCCTTTTCATGCATTCATGTTTTTATTTCTCTTTGCTTGATGCATTGAGGACATTGCATCATTCTAGTTGGGAGGTGGGAGCCTACTAGTCATTTTGTTTTGTTTTGTTTTTTTTGTTTATATAAAAAAAAACACAAAAAAAAATTCAAAAAAAAAAATCATAACTAGTTCTATTCTATCAAACCGTGTTATGCTTTATTGATTAATTTTCAGGTATTAGTTCATAATTGATCTACCTTTTGGATACTTGAAAATCTTTGGTAAAAGTTTGATGTATCATATGGTTCGGTACTTTGGTTTGTATTTCTGACACTTTTTCATATACTCTTCTTGTTTACTTTTTCAATTGGAAGTGTTGGGAATTATCTTGAGGAACCATTTATGTATCCATGTCATAGTTAGTATGATGATAAGTTACTTTGTTCCATGTCTTTTTCACTAAACTCGAGTTGATAATTGATTCACCTTAGATGTTGTGATACATTGCAAGTTTTTGTCATAAAACCATTATAAAAGAGAGTTTACATTGTTGTGCACTAGTATGTTATATGATCTTTCTATGTTTCTCTCTCATGCATGCATGTCCTTATAAGGTAGAGATTTTATACCTTGTGAGCTTTAGAGCCAATTTATCACCTTTTGAGAATGATATACGTTTACTCAAGGTTAAGCTATTGATCTTCATTCATTGAATAGCTTCATTATGCTTGATTTTGGTTTACATGTTGAGTATTAGTTGGAGTTGTTGACATCTTATACACTCTTGAAGTTTTGATTTGATGTGGTTTTCGAATTATAAAAGTAGAGGTCATTTCATTCCATTGAGCCATTCATGTTTATATTTTCTTCTCGATATTCGCATACACATGAGCTTAAAAGTTTGTCAATGCTTAATTCCGGAGTTGGTGCAATGTGTATATATTGGTGAAATTGAAAGTGTATGGAGTTGAAAAGCAAAAAAAAAAAGAACAGAAAGGGATGGAAAAGAAAAAGAAAAAAGAAAAAAAACCAAGAGAGAAAAAAATTTCTAAATGGAAAAAGGAAGTGAAGGAAGATGGGAAAATGTGGAAGTTATTCAAAAATTGGAAGTGGGGAGTGCATATTCATTGATCATCATGTGTAATGCGTATGCATATGTTGAAATCTATTACTGTTTTCTATCTTCTTACATTGCTCTTCTTTCATTCACCATTTATATGGTCACAATATCCAAAATTACATGAATCTTTAATTCAATTGTGTATAAGTCATCAATATCAATTCACTAATTGTGCTTAAATAATAAATTTTCTTTTATGAAGCTATGCTCAGTCAATAAACTTACAATTAATTCGTTTTTTTATTCGAAATTGCTTTACTTGCATGTCTTGTATATTTACTCGTAAAATGAGCTTTCTATTGAGAGATCCTGTGTGTTCATATTTAAAGTTGAGTGTATGTCTTGTGAGACTTGGGTCAAACCATAAAGGACATAATTGTATGAGTTATGAGACATTAGAGTTATATGTCATTGGTAGTACACTACAATGTATTCTATTTCTTCGATATTTTATGCCTCTACCTTGCGATGACTCATGATCTAGGTAGATTGAGACTTGACTTGAATAAGGTTAATACATCTTTCATGTTCTTTGATATCGTATTGACATTACATAGATAGATGTTTATGGGTATTCATCACTGTAAGCCCTCACGAAACACCACTCATTCACTAGGGGTAACCTAGAGATTTAAAGGCTTGGTGCATATGCTAAATGCACTCGTGACTCCCATAAAAGTGGAGATATGTTTTTGGTTTTAGTATTTTGCTAGGGACTAGCAAAAGTTTAGTTCGGGGGTGTGATTGTACTCTAAAAGTACCATCTACATGCTTTAATTAATTATTTGTTAGCCTTAGAATAGGTTTAATTATGTTATTTTAGTCCTAATTCGTTACTAACTTAGTTTTATGTATGTTTTCAGGAATTTGGGCTTAAAAAAGAGAAATTCGCTCTAAATTAGAAAAGGCGTTCAAAGTGAGTTCGAACGGTGAATAGTACAGTTTGAACGGTGAACAAGCGTTCGAAGTGCGTTCGAATTGTGCGTCAAACAGTGTCACACCAAAATCAAGTTCGAAGACCGTCCGATAAATTCAAAGAGCATAAAAGCCATCTGAAGAGCATTAGAAGTCCATTCGAATGATCAATTTGGTGTTCGAAGTCCGTTCGAAGGCTGCTCAAACGGTGCAGCGGGGTTTCCTATTATTTCTGCTGCCTATGTAAGCTGGGTTTGTTGTTATTGTTGGGGGATTGCTAGGGTTGACGTTTTTCTAAGGTTTTAGGATTAAATTAGGGTAGTTTATTCATAGTTTTCATTATATTTTCAATTCTTGTAATCAGATTACTTAATCTTTCAATAAATTTACATACAACTTTGCATATCTATGATTATGATGAGTAGCTAGATTTTATTTTGGGATCAATTCTAAAGATTAATTGAAAATCTTGGATGAACAAAGGAGGCAAGATGTTGGGTTTCAAAGTCAAATTTTTCTTTCTTCTTTCTTCTTCTTCTTCTTCTTCTTCTTCGTTCTAGAAACCTTTGAAAACCTGGACGTTTGATTATGTTCAGTAACGTTTATGCGTGAATCTATATTCAGTATATGCGCTCCACGAATCTATGGTACTCGTCCTTGATTATAATAATCCAATTTATTCTAGAAGTTGAAATTTTGAAGAACACTTATTTTTATCGCTAAATCATCCAAATCTGAGACTCGTGACATAGTCGAAGGATTTGAGTTATTAAATTATCTCCTTCAAAATTCCAAGAGACGCAATTGGTTAGAATGATTGTTCTGGGATTTGTTATTTCTTAATTTAAATTAGATAACAAATATTTTCTCAACCTAAAATCATATTTTTGTTTATTGGAGTGTTTTTCCTAAAATTTTCATCCACGGTAAGTTTTCCTATTTACGTACACCATCTTCCTTGTGGGATCGACCTCGTACTTACGAGAAATTATTACTACATCGCGGCCGTGCATTTACAGTTAAGTATTACTCTTTGAGGGAGCGATCAGTTTTGTCCAAGTTGGGCAGGTTGACCAATAAAAGACACAAAAAACCAAGCGTCAAAGAGAACTTGGTCCTATCTAAGATTGGGCAGGTGGGCTACACGAAGGCCACAACTTTTCTAAACAATGTTTATAACCAAGACCCGCATCGTTCCTACCTAAGCCAAGAAGGTCTGCAGGAATAGGCTATCAAAATCAAAGATAAGTATCTTCATTCAGCCCGACCCAAGTCTGGTAGGATTAGCCTAGTAGGGGGCCACCATTTATAAATTAAGGCATTCATTTTCCTCACTAAAACCAATTTTTTGCCTAAGTCTGGCAATTCGACGAGCGAATGAAGATTTTTTTATTTTCCTAACTTATCTAGAATGTTTTGTCTTTGGCAAGTTAGCTCAGATGTTTGCATTATAAATTGACTATAGGTAAAAGAGGTTCATAGCACGAAAAAGAAAATGCACACAAGAGACAACAAGTGGGAAAAAATGTTCATTCATAAAGAATCAAAGTTACAAATTGTGATTACAAAAGGACATGAAAAAAACAAAGAAAAAGGTCCTAAGGCAGCTCGGCAAGGGGCAAAGAAGGTAAAGGCAACTCAGTTGCTGGAGGCTCGGCGAGGGGCAAATCAGACGGAGGTAATTCGGTGGTTGGTGTCAGATCGGCTAGAAGTAGCTCAGCAGGATTGACGTCGTTAACCACCTCGGTTTCGGGGCTAGTATTCGCCCTTCCACCTTGTTTGTCAATGCCCTCTTCATCCTCAGACTCCAGCTCGGTATCAGCCCAAGCAGGTATCTCCGTCCAAAGGGAGGAAGATTTGTCCAGCTTCGACTTTCTCAGAGCCAACGTCCAGCCATCTTAAAAGGCACCCTCAATAATGTTCTTCACCTGGACCTCGTAGTGATCCCCGGCGTCGTCAAAGCCTTTGGTGTACTAAGCCTCACCGTTCTTCCTTAGCCTTTCCACCTCTAGTAGGGACTCAGCCAGAGCAGGTTTCGCCTCAGATGCCGACTTCTCAGCCTCGGCCAGCTTAGCTTTCAGATCAGTAACCTTAGCCTTGGCTTCATGAGTCTTTCTCCTTCTGCTTGTAGCAGGCCTGCGTCTCTACAAGCAGGACCTGCTGATCCTAGAATACTCGATGGAAACCCCTGGCCTTTTAATCTCTCGTGTGGTAATTGTACTTCAGCTGGTCATGATTCCGCAGTAGGTTGGTAGGCTGATCTTGTAGAGTGCAGAATTGATATATGACCTCCAAACTCTGGATTGCTTCCTACGTAGGAAAAAGGACAAAAAAACTCAAATGGAAAATTTGGTATAAAAATTGAATCAGAAAGACAGATGGGGAAGACTTCTTATCGCCATGGACACGTGAACGACGCTTGCCAGTAGGTCCTCGTCGTCAATTTCGCTCATTTCCTTGCCATCCTCAGACAGCACTATGGCCTGAAGAATCCCAACAACCATGTCGGGATAGTTGAGGATTGAATCCTTGATAGTCATGGCTTGACCGGCAACCTTCGGCCGAGTTACAAACTCCTCGGGCATCAGCTCATCGACTTTGCCTTTGCCCTTTGGGTCAGCCTCCACCGACGCAGAAGGGGGAGCAGGGAATTCCACCTTCTTTGCCTAAGCGGCCTTTTTCTTGGCTATCTTCACCAACCTCCTTTTCTTCACTCCTTCTTGGGTTACTGGAGCTTCATCTAGTTCAACCACCTTGGGGATGGCAGGAGCACAGGTGTCGGACTACACGGCAGGAGGAATGTTGGCCTCACCAGTAGGGGCCGTAATATTGGCAGAGGATGAGGCCACTTCTCCCCTCTTCTTAGAAACCCTTTCTCCTAGTGCTAGTGATAGGTTGCGCACCTTGGGAGCCATATTGCCTTCAATAATAGTAGTTATGGGCACAGCGGCAAAAGCGGTAGGGAGCAGAGGCAGCAATATTGGATACTCGCCGATCTATGCGGAGTATCCGCTCCCTTCACATAGATTAGCGAGTATCCATCAGTCTCGGTCCTCTATGCAAAGCATCGCTATAGATAGAAAACCCATCAGTCCCAAAAGGTAAAGCTAGAATCGGTGCGGACACTAATCGGTTCTTCAGTTCCTAAAAACTCTGTTATCTCTTCTCATTCCATTCAAATGGGGTGTCCTTCCGGGTGAGCTGCATTAATGGCGTTGCAATCTTAGAGAAATCTCTTACAAATCTGTGGTAATACCCAGCTAAACCCATAAAACTTCTTATTTCGGTCACGTTTGTCGATTTTGGCCAATCCATAACGGCTTCAACCTTCGAAGGGTCAACAGACACTCCATCTATGCTGATGATATGTCCCAAAAATGCCACACTTGGTAGCCAAAATTCACACTTCTTCAGTTTGGCATATAGTCTCTTGTCTCGCAGAGTTTGGAGGACCATCCTTAAGTGGTGCTCATGATCTGCAAGACTCTTAGAGTACACCAAAATATCATCAATAAACACAATAACAAAATCATCAAGGAAGGATTTGAATACCCGATTCATCAAATCCATGAATGCAGTAGGTATATTAGTAACTCCAAACGGCATAACCAGAAATTCATAGTGGCCATATCTGGTTCGAAAAGCCGTCTGCTCCACATCGCTAGCCTTGACCTTTAGTTGGTGATAACTCGACCTTAGGTCAATATTTGAAAATACTTGGGCTCCTTGAAGTTGATCAAATAAATCATCCACTCTTGATAATGGGTATTTGTTCTTGATGGTGACCTTGTTCAATTCCCGGTAGTCAATACACAATCTCATGGTTCCATCTTTCTTTTTTACAAATAACACGGGAGCACCCCAAGGTGAGACAATAGGACGAATAAATCCATTTTCTAACAAGTCTTGGAGTTGAATCTGCAACTCTTTTAACTCTAGAAGGGACATACGGTAAGGAGCTTTAGAAATAGGTCTAGTACCTGGATTAAGATCAATATTAAACTCAATTTTCCGATCCACTAAGGAACCAGGTAACTCGTCAGGAAAGACATCAGGAAATTCCTGGACAACATGGATATCTTCCAAGGATGGTAGGGAAACATATGTGTCAACAATGCTACACAAGAATGCACGATTCCCTTTTTGAATTAAACAACGTGCTTGCATGGATGAAATGAGATAGGGTGGAGGCACTACACCAACTCCCTTGAATACAAGCCCCGAATGGGTAGAAGAATAAAATATGACTTGCTTGAGTTCACAATCAATGATAGCACAGTGAGAGGACAACTAATCCATCCCTAAAATGACATCAAAGCCGTGCATTTCTAGGGGTATAAGATTCACAAACATGGGCACATCATTTATAAGAATATCACAAGAATTATAAATTCTATCACATAACATGGAATCCCCGGATGGCAACGATACAGTCAAAACATAATTAAGAGGTACCAGAGACGTATGCAAGTATCGAGTAAAAAGGTATGAGACAAATGAATGTGTGGAACCGAAATCAATAAGGATGTGTGCAGGTCGACCGCAAATAGGAAGTATACCTGACATTACTGAGTCAGTAGCTGGGGTGTTTCTTGGGGTAAGTGCGAAAGCTCGGCCTTGCCGTGGTGAATCATCTCTCCTACTGGATGTAGGCTGTCGTACTGATGCTGAGATTGATGCACCAGATCCTTGTGCTTTGCCCCTCTTCGGACAGTTCTTTACTTGGTGCCCAACTTGGCCGCACCCATAACAAGCTCCGCTTCCCGAAAGATATGTGCCCTAATGCTTCTTCTGACAAGTAGGGCACATCGGTATCTCACTAGCCGTGTTGCCTCCTCAATTAGAGGTATTCCCCCGTGGGGTAAACGAATTCCCTCTAGAAGATCCAGAACTTTTGAACTTTGTCCCTTGCCTTGGTCATTTCCTAATCTCTTCTTGTTTTTCTCTCGGTATTAGGACATTTCATCATTTGCCCTCTCTGCAATCACTGCTCGTTGTACAATTTCTTGATAGGTCCCTTGTCGTAGTATATCCACTTTGTTGCAAATGTTCCATCGCAATCCCATCTCAAACTTCCTCGCCTTGCGAGTCTTTGAAGACACAATGTGTGGGGCATATCGTGATAGTTCCATGAATTTGGCGTTGTACTCTGCCACGATCATATGTCCTTGTGTCAAACCAAGGAACTCCATCGTCTTCTGATCCCTGATAGTCTCGGGAAAGTATTCCTCATTGAACACTAATAAAACGATAGATAAACATTTATGCATATAAAGCATGAACTTGAAACGTATAAGCATAGGCTTAAAATCATAGATAGCATAAGCATCATATTGAAACATTCTATCGTTTCAAAACATGGTATCATAAAAGAGAGATGCGACGTATCTTTGCTTGTAATAAAGCATAACATAACTTGTCATAAACATTTGAACATATCATCGTTCTCGTTCGAAAACATAAGTGTGCTACAACTCGACATATGAGCTAGGCTCCATAGTAACCTTGTTGGTCACGCTAAGGCTCTTTAGGCCAGGGACGTCTCCCAACATAGATAGTTTATTTCACGTCCCCTATCGTAGGACTATCGGGCTAGATTAAGGTCTTGCCACGAGAAAACCCGAGCTGACACCATACATTAGAAACTTCGCATCTCTTTCATTCAAACATTATAGTCCATGGATTTTAATTCATAACATAAGTATAGCTTGCATGCATTTCAAGATATGACATTTATACTTGAACATAAACATTGATGTATTGAAAACATATGGAAAACAATGCATGATATATAGTTGAACTTAAAACATTTTGAAAGTAATAGGGTTTTACTCATGGCATATCGTTACTCACCTTAATCCTCGTGAAAGGTGCTAAACAAGGATGTTCCTACACATAGAGTACATAGAGACATCAAACACAAGACCATAATGCAAAGCAAGAACATGAATACATTCTAAGGTAATTTCATTTGAAAATAAGCTTAAAGACTTTTAATTTAATAAGTCATGGGTTGCAAATACATTTTGGATGAAGAAGTTATGTCCCATAGAAAATGGACTAAAATTCTGTAAGAATAATGTGACTGACAGAATTTTAGGTCAACTTCAAAATTCAATATCTCTCAATCTATAAGGAATTAGAGTGCAAACTTTATATGGGTACAAAGCTCTATGAGTCTACTTTCCAATTCTTTAAACGGTGCATCAATTTGAGTTTTCTAGAGCAAGTTATGCTTATTTTACTAAATAGTGTCGGAGCTAAAGACAAAAAGGTTGACTCCTGAGGTAAAAGGGTCGACTCCTGAGCTGAAGAAATGAATCTGGGAGCTCTCTGGACAAAAGGGTTAACTCCTGAGGCAAAAGAGTCAACTCCTGAGCTAACAAAACCCATATTTCAACCCGAAAATCCCCAAACCTCACTTAAATCAAAATCAAACTTCATCAAACCTTTTCCAAACTCCTCAAAAGCTTTTAGGGTACAAAGATTGACCCAAGGAAACCACAATAACTCAAGATGGGGCAAAATAAACAAGTCAATCAAAGGGATCTAGGGTTTGAAATCTCATACCCAACATGTACAAATTTGGGGGTTTTCAACCCCAACTCCCAATCCATCAACATATGCTTACAAGCCCTCAAAATCTAACCAAATGGGACTCAAAAGAGTCTCCAAACACAACAACACATAGGTATTTACATATACAATAGGTTAGGGTTCATACCTTTCTTCTAAGTTTTCTCAAGCTTCAACAATGGCTTCCTCCAACCTTCTTCCTCCTCTTCTCCCTCTCTTCACTTGCTTTTCTTCTCTCCTCTTTCCTTCTTCTTCTTCTTCTTCTCGGCAGGTGAGTGTGTGTGTGTGTGTGTGTGTGTGTGTGTGATTAGGAGATGCACATGGGAATTAATCCCATGTGTGTCACACATGAGGCATATTTTACAATATGGACCTTAATTGGTGAATATTGACTCCAAAATAACATAAAAATAATACAAGAGTTAAAATCTCAAATTAATTCACAAAATAAAGGTTCGGGGTATTACAATACGTGAGTAGCTCGCTTAATTTCGGCTAATGCCCCTTCACCCTTGTACGCCGAGGCAATGCCTAAAGCGTCCAGATTAACCCCCAGAAACTTAGTCTCCTTGACCCTATCACCGAAATTGGCTGCGAAGAAGAAATAAGTGGGTGACGAGTCAAAAATAAATGAAATTTTAAACAGATAAAGGGAAAAAACATGTACCAGATAGGGGAAGAGGTGATCGACCTATTTTCTTCGGGACTCCAGGGCATCGAGCTGGTGGGGCTAACTTCACTAGGACATCCCCAAACTCCCAAGGGCCATTCACCTTAACTATACTGTTGTCAATCCCTTTCCCCGAGCTTGGGAGAAACTGAATCAACTCTTTGGGGCTGGTCCTAACCCTAAAGTAGTATCTAGGGTGGTTTGACCGGGTATTATTCACCTCTACTGCCGAGTAGCAGTAATCGAACTCGTGTAGCCCTAGGTTCAAACCTAACCTTCTGTTCAACTCAATCACTCCCATCACTATCCTATACCCATTAGGTACAAGCTCGATTGGGGCGATTTTGTAGTGATTGAGGACTTCGGTCAAAAAGAGATAGATGTGAAAGCAGAGTCCTCCCTCAACAATGGTAATGAGAGGAAAGGGAGTCCCCTCCTTAGTTACTACCCAACCATTGTCCTTACGGCCGATTAACCTAATGTCTACACCCGTCGGAAACTCGTATCGTGCCATAAACATAGAGATACTATCGGAGGATACAAGCATATTCCTAAGATGAGAGCCCATTATGAATTAGGGGTGAAGACTCCTAAGGTTTACTCACTGCAAAAGCAAGAAAGAGGGGAAGAAGAAGGACTTACAAAATGGCAATCTTCACGAAAGAAACAGATGCAAAATGGGGGAATGTTCTACCTTCAACGGTTGGCTGAAACCCCTTTCGTATGGAAAGAATGTCGAAGCGGCGGCAGCAAGTTTGGGTTACTCAACGGTTACGTCGCATTAAACTGCCTCTAACGGTTGACATCATGGTAATGATGCACCAGCCCCAACCCCCTACCAACAAGCGCTAGGGCTGAGGGGTAATTGTGGGTTAGATAAATCCCGGCCCAATCCATAAAGGCAGGCCCAACTTGAATCAAACAACTTACTTGGGTTGAGGACAGCCCAAGTTCACCAGGGGAAGACCGACAGCATTATAAGTCAGGCCCATATAGCCAGGAGTAGCCCAATTCGCAAGATTAATATAACTCAAAGTATTGGGGCAATCATGAGAGATATCGGAGCAGTTAATACTCAAGTCTCAGCATTTCATGCAGAAGAGACACACTAGGCAAACGCATAGCTCACGTCCGGTCAGTTGAACTTAAGCATGGCAATAAAGGTGAATTTCTGTCCGATTAGCCAACTTTAGCCGGCACAAGCCTATGAGATAGGTCATGATTACCAAAGTAGACTTAACAGAGAGTACTACACTATAAACACTGAAGCCTGAAGAAAAAAGGTATGGACAATTGATTTCTAAGCATTCACTGTCTTTTATTTTCCTTCGATTCTCAGTTAAGATTGCTAACTTAACCGTCGGAGTGTGATCGGCCCAAAGAGGATCGACCCATTCTAACTCCTTTGTCTCCTTGCAGCAAGTTGGAGCTCATTGATATTGTTTCGAATGATCGGTTAGGCCTTTCTAAAAATCTCACTTACAATTATGATAAAAAAAAAACAGATGGAAAATAAAAGCAAAAAAGTATGAATAATGAAATAAGACAGTAGATACATTCGTAAATCCAACAAATTAAAGAATTAACACAAAAAGAAACTATTAACAATATAATAGGTAACAAGATGGCATAGTTAGTTTTACTATTACCTATAGCTAGCCGAGTAGCCTACTAATATTGGAAGTGTTTGGTGAGTTAACCCGAAGTAGACCACAAGAAAGATAGCATCTATGTGAAGGACGAGAGAAATATATGTGAATTTTGGCAACTTTTGGTCACTTATATATCTATAGCAACAATACATGTTAAGGTTAATTTTGTCTATGATGTCTCTATTTTTTGCCGAAACTTCGTGGAAACAACTCCAACACTTGATTTTACATATGGCATTCTTGCATTGGTCGGCATATATAACGTTTGAGAAGGGCTAAGACAATCTAAATTAACTAGGCAAGCACGAGGATGTAAATGTGATGGTGAGGGTCATTTAAATTTTTGTAGAGTAAGGGCAAGAAAAAAAATCTTTCATCGTGTGTGTTGACTCAAGGTTAATCTCCATGATTGATTTTGATAATAACTAAACCTTGTGTTATTTTACTAATACATTTACTTAGTGTACAGATTAATAAAGTTTATAATTTAGACTTAAAATTCAACTTTAAGTCTAATACATGTCAAAGTGGATGCACAACAAGTTTAGGATCAAGCAATGGACTCTAAGAGTTATGCAATGAACCAAACAGAGCAATGACACTTATTTCTACTTCAAACAAATGATTTGCATTCAAAGAGATTAAAGTGTTCAAAATAAAGTTTTTCATCAAGTATGTATAGACTCAATGAAGTTGACTTGCACTCAAAGAGATTGAAGGTGTTTAAATAGAGACTTCATCAAAGTATGCAAAAATCAGTTAAAGATGATTTGATTATGAAGAGATTGAAAATATTCAAAAGAAGATTTCATCAAGTGTGCAAAGATCAATTCAAGTTAATGTGATTGAAGTTGCTTGAGAAGAGAATTCATCTTGATTGCATGATCTCTACAAAGAATCCAAGCAAAGAATTCTTCTAAGATGTAAAGAATCAATGAAGACAATATGTATGAATAGACTTCATTAAGTATATAAAAGTTCCATTGAAGTGATCTTAAAAAAGAAAGAAGAATTACTAGCAAAGAGAAAAGATCGGCAATGAAGCATTTTGAAGCTCTACATGAAATAGAAAGCTTAGCAATGAAAGAGAAAGCTCGACAATGAAGAGGAAGCTCGGCAATAGAGAATAAGAAATCAACATTGATAGAATGTAGTCCTGACTATTTGGAAATCAAGAAAAGATGATTATCAAATGATTGATTCAATCCAAATTGAATAGAGGACAACTTTGATGAGTTGAAGACTTTGACTGATCATCATACCCCAAAGAGAAGATTTCTTAAAGATCTTATAGTATTGCTAAAGCTAAACTTGATCATTGGAAGACAGAATGCAGATTTCTAGGCAATGAGTTGACACATGAAAATGAATAGTCGACATATGGAGATAGAAGCCAAAAGTTTGAAGACATAATGATCAATGAGTCAACACATGGATATCAAGAGTCGACACATGGAGATAATGGACAACATTTGGAAAATGCAGACCAGATGTGTCGACACATTAAGCCTAGTGTCGACACCTGGGGAATAATAGCTAGTTTTTCTAACGTTGTAACAGATTGGACTTACATTAAATGAGCTCTAACAACCTTCAACGGACGAAATCAATACAGGGGTTTATATACAAGCTTCCAACTGCATTTATACATGGAGAGAGACAAGAAAACAACAACCACTGACTGATCAAACTGAAAAATCTTAACATTCTTGTCTTCATTAAGTGAGCTTTTATTGTTCAATCCACTCTTGATAGAGAGTTTGTAAATCGTTTGCATATCTTTATACATTTGTAAGTAAGAGTTTGAGAGTTCTCTTGTGGAAGAAAATCTCTTGTAAGTTTTAGTAGATCTTGGACAAAACCACTTAGTGGCTGGAAGAACTTGGGAAGAAGTTCTTTTATAAAGTGAGCTGAGCACTTGGACAATCAGCATCCATTTTGTAATTGGAGATTGCATAGTGGAGGAAGACTTCAAGGGGATCTTGGGGTGAGGACATAGACCACGAATTGTGGTTGAACCTTGGTAATTCTTGGTGTGATTTCTATTGCTCTGTTTTACATTTCCCTTTTGATTACATTGCATTATATATATTGATCTTTGTTCTATTGATTAGATTAATTTTAATTAATCTTAATTGTCATTAATTTTTAAAAAACCCAATTCACCCCCCTCTTAGGTTGCCTTTTGGGCCAACAATTGGTATCAGAGCTTGTATTCCTATTTTTAGGCTTAACATCCTAGGAATAAATCTATGGCAACCAATTTTGAAAGGTTTCTTAGTGAGGATCAATCCACAAACAGACCATCTATGTTTAATGACACTAATTATAATTATTGAAAAAATAGAATGAGAATCTATATTCAATTAGTAGATTATGAATTATGGAGACTTATTGTAAATGGTCCCAAAACTTCGACAACCAGAGTAGATAGAACAGATATCCCTAAACCTGAATCTGAATGGGATGAAGATGACCTAAAAATGCTACAATCTAATGCCAAAGCCATGAATATTCTATATTGTGCACTTGATCCCAATGATTTCAATCGCATTTCCACATGCGAATCAGCTAAAGAAATATGTGATAGACTAGAAGTCACACATGAAGGTATCAATCAAGTTTAGGAATCTGAAATCAATATTTTGGTTCATAGTTATGAATTGTTTAAAATGAAACCTGATGAGTCTATCACCGAAATGTTCACAAGGTTCATCGATATTATTAATGACTTAAAATCTCTTGGAAAGGTGTATCCTAACAATGAGCAGGTGAGGAAAATTCTAAGGTCTTTGCCAAAAGCTTAGGAAGGTAAAGTCACAGCAATTTAAGAAGTAAAGGACCTCAACACCCTGCCTCTTGAAGAACTCTTGGGCTCTTTAATGACTCACGAGCTTACTCAAAAGTAACATGCCCAAGAGGATGAAGAAAAGAAAAAAATGATAGTTGCATTCAAATCCACCAGTCAAGATGATGAATCAGCAAGTGATGAGAATTGTCGCGCCTAGATATTTTGCACTCGAGGAATACAAACACAAGCGGAAAAAATATTGTACTCTCTCGTTAGAACTCACCCTCCTAGAAGAATGAATGCGACTAAATTTGAATTGATAATTAATTTGAATAAAGGGCTTTTGAAAAAATTTTGGAGTCGCCACCTAACTTGATTAAGGTGAGTGAGGTCGCCTAAAAACAAAGCACAATCTAAAGACTACACTTGGGGTTTTTGGAAAAGGTTTTTGAAAATACTTCCTCAAGAGAAGGTTTTTAAGAAAAGAGGTTGCTTAGCAAACTTTAGAAAACATTTAAGCCCTTTTTTGAAAATAACTCCATTTTGGTCTTTCGAAAACAGTGATTCTAGTTTCAGAGGTTGGTTACGTGTAGGGAAGACGCATTAAGCCATCACCCTACCCCGCCCTTGCGGTACTTACATATCTATTCACCCTAAATTCATTTATGAGAGTCTTCAACTAACAAATGTCCAAAACTATCAACTTTAGAAAAGAATTTTTGAAAAGACATGATGCATGATATGTAAATGCAACAGAAAGATTTGATTTGGAAATAGATATGAAAAGAAGGATTGAAGTTTGCAATTGGAAAGAAAGTTTTGGAAATCGAAATTGAAGATTTGAAAATAGATTTTTGAAATTGAAAATTTGAAAATAGATTATGGAATTGGAGATTTGAAAGAAGTTATGGAATTGGAGATTGAAAAAAAGTTATGACCGCACCCATGAGGGTTGCCTACGTATCATTTTTGAGGAATCAGCTTAGTCGTAGTTCGGACAAGAGTCCGATTGAAAATAGAAGATTTTAATTTAAAAAAAGAGTTGGAGTTGAACTTAAAATAGAAGATTGGAATTTGGAATTTGGAATTGAAAAGATTAAACTTTGATTTGGAAAGATAGAACTTGGAAGAAAGATTTGGACTCGTTTTGAAAAGATCGAGATTTAGAAAACCTAAACTTAGGAAAGGTAGGTTTTAGAAAGATTTGAGATTTAGAAAGATTCGTCTCGAATGTTGGATTTCAAAAATTAGGGAAGATTGGATTTAGGAAAGATTCTAATTAGGAAAGTTTCAAAATAGGAAAGGTTTTGAATTAGGAAAGGTTTCGAATTAGGAAAGTTTCAGGAAAGTTTCGATTTAGGAAAGTTTTCGTTTTAGGAAAGAATTAGAATTGGAAAGTTTGGAAATTGGAATGTTTTGAAATCAGAAAGTTGTGAAATAGGAAAGTTTAAGATTCTTGGAAAGATTTGAATTAGGAAAGTTTAAAGTAAGAAAGATTTGGAATTTAGAAAGTTTTAACTTAAGAAAATTTTGAATTTAGAAAGTTTTGGACTTGGAAAGATTTCAAATTTAGAAAGTTTAGAATTTTAGAAAGATTTAAATTTAAGAAAGTTTAGAGTTTTGGAAAGATTTAAAATTTGAGTTTTAGAATTTGGGAAAGGTTTAAATTTAAGAAAGATTTGAAGATTTAGATTTGGAAAGAGATGGAATTAGGAGAGATTGGAATTAGGAAAGATTTGAAAGTTTAAAGCTTAAGGAAATATTTAAAAGTTCAAGTTTTGAAAACCTAAGGTTTAGGAAGGTATGAGATTAGGAAGGAGTGGATTAGGAAAGATTTAGGCTAGGAAGGATGGAGATTTCTATTTCCTAAAACAAAGGATTGGATTTTGTTTTTAAAAAGAGATGGTTTGATTTTGTTTCCAAAAACGGAAGAGTGGATTTGGTTTCCTAAAACGGAGGATTTGATTTGGCATGGAATTAGAAAGATGAAGTTTTTGAAAATCCTAGATTTTGAAGACTATAATTTTGATATAGAAAAATAGGTTTTGGAAATATATGGTTTTGACGTAGGAAATAAGAGGTTTTGGAAACCTAGGTTTTGAGGCCAAAATAGGGAATTGGAAATTATGTTTTTAGGAAGGAAAATTAGGGTTTCCTAATTGCTGGTGCTACGGCTTGACTTGGGCTCCAAGAAATGAAATTTTGGAAAGTGAGTTTTTGGAAGAAGATTTTTGGAAAGAGATCTAGAAAAAGAGTTTTTAGAAAGGGATTTTGAAAAGAGGTTTTTTGAAAAGAGATTTTAGAAAGGAGTTTTTAGAAAGTTTATTTTGAAGAGAGCATTTTTGGAAAGGAGTTTGAAAAGGGGTTTTGAAAAATAGATTTTTGAAGGGAGTTTTTAAAAAACAATTTTGACAAGAAATTTTGAAAAGGAGATTGAAGAGATTTTTTAGAAAGTATGTTAGAAAAGAGATTTTTAGAAGGAGAGATTTAAAAAGAGAGTTTTGGAAAGTCCATAAAAATATCTCACTTTCCTAAAGCAATTCTAACCATAAGAAGGTTAGAACCACTCTAAGATAGTGGTTTTGAAAACAACAAGATTTGAAAATATGGACCCTATTAGTCACTTTAAATATAACACTTTCCTAAAGCAACCCTAACCATGGAAAGGCTAGAATCACCTTAGGATTGTGGTTTTGAAAATAAGTTTTGAAAAAAAAGATTTTAATAGAAGTTTTGAAAACAATTTTGATGCAAACTTTTGAAAACAAATTTAAAAAAATGAATTTTGGAGAGATGCAAAATCATGATATGCACAATGCAAGTTGGGATTGTGAACATACAAGGTTAAAGGCTTCACCACATAATCAAGGAGGCTGAACCACGTGGTCTCCAGTTAGACTAAAAGAAAGCCCCCGACACGGTGACCTCCAATAGCCTAATCCTACACATGGACCGGGAAGTCGCGTATTTCAAGCATGTAAGAAAGGGGGGAAGAAGATGGGGAATTAAAATAGAAGAAAACTCAAGTGGGTTTGGAGAGAGAAGAGAAAGGGGGAGTTGCGTAAACATAAATAAAGAGCCTACCTTGTGTCTTGTTTTATTCGCATTGTTTCACTTGCTTTGTTTCGGTCTTTGCTTCAATCTTCGTCTTGATCTTCGAGTACCCACTTGGATCTTCAGAAACTTCAGAGTTGCAACACTTCAAGTCTTCAATGGAGGCTTTGGAGGTTAGTGTAGGAGTGTATAGGAGTGTATGGGAGTATATGAGAGTGTATAAGAGCTAGGGTTAGTGGAGCTAGGGTTTGGAGAACCTAAAGAAGACTAGGGTTTAGGGAGGCTACGAGCTCTGTATATTGAAGAAGAGAGTTTTTAGATTGAGTTTGCGGACCCCTTTCAATCTTGAGGAGGCTCTATATTTATAGAGAGAAGAATGACCTGGCGCCAGGCCAAAATTTGGCTTTGCGCCACTTAGGAAAGTTTTAAGGTCGGCAAAAAAAATATCTTCAGAAGATTTGGGCGCCTGTACTAGTGACTACCATGCAATTTTTAGCCTGACTTCACTAAGAGTGACTCCAGAAGGTCCGGGAATGATTTGAAAGAGCTGGGAATGACCTGAAAGGCCGGAAAGGGACAGGAACCCTTCAAATAGGGTCTCAGGGGTAACGGACTTAAAGGATGATGTCAAGATATATTGGAAGGGTTGGTCGGGCCATTAGGGGCAAAACGGTCAACCGGTCC
>CM065390.1:13095000-13275000 GCA_033060915.1 Euryodendron excelsum | reverse complement strand
AGGTGATTCTTCACAAGGAGTAAGAACTCGATCCTCCATAAAAAATGTATGTAATTATCTTGCATTTTTATCACAAATAGAGCCTAAATGTTTTGATGATGCTGAAAATGATGAGTTTTGGATTAATGCAATGCAAGATAGTGATCATCTGGTCATTGGAACTAAATGGGTCTTTAGAAATAAAATGGATGAGTCCGGAGTTGTTGTGAGGAACAAGTCAGGACTTATTGCTCAAGGTTATAGCTAGGAGGAAGACATCGATTTTGATGAAACATATGCTCCAGTAGCTAGACTAGAAGCCATTGGATTGTTACTTGCATTTGCTTGTTTTAAATATTTCAAATTGTACCAAATGGTTGTTAAAAGTGTTTTTTTAAATGATTTTATCACCGAAGAAGTTTTTGTTGAAAAACCCCCTAGATTTGAAGATCCAAAATTTCCTGACTATGTTTTCAAACTAACAAAAACTTTGTATGGTTTGAAGCAAGCCCCAAGGGTTTGGTATGAAAGATTGAGTAAGTTTGTGATTGAAAAAGGTTTCTCAAGAGGAAAAATAGATACCACTCTTTTTATCAAAATAAAAAATAATGATATGCTTATAGTGCAAATATATGTGGATGAGATTATATTCGGTGCTACTAATGAGTCTCTTTGCGAGGAGTTTGCTAAGTGTATGCAGGGAGAATTCGATATGAATATGATGGGCGAGCTCAAATACTTTCTCGGACTTCAAATCAAGCAATCCAAGGAAGGTATGTTCATCAACCAAACCAAATACATTAAAGACTTAATCAAAAAGTTTGGCATGGAAGATACAAAGCCTATAAGTACTCCAATGAGTACTATAACAAAATTAGATAGCGATGAGAAAGGTAAGTCAGTAGATACTAAACTTTATAGAAGCATGATAGGCTCCTTATTGTATCTAACTGTTAATAGACCAGATATAATATTTAGTGTTTGCTCATGTGCTCATTTTCAATCTAATCCCAAAGAATCTCACGTGATTGCTATAAAGAGAATATTTCGTTATCTTAAGTATACACTAAATCTTGGATTATGGTATCTAAAGGGTACATGTTTTAATTTGAATGCTTACACTAACGCTGACTATGCTGGGAGTAGAGTTAATAGGAAGAGTATAAGTGGCTCTTGCCAACTCCTAGGTAACATGATTATATGTCGGTATAGCAAGAAATAAAATTCAGTTGCTCTCTCCACAGCTGAGGCTGAATATGTAGCAGTTAGTAGTTGTTGTGCTCAAGTGTTATTGATCAAGCAACAGTTAGAAGATTATGGAATCTTGTTTGATCATATTCTTATTAAGTGTGATAATACTAGTGCTATAAACTTGACTAAAAATCCTGTTCAACACTCTTGCACAAAGCACATTGAAATTAGATATCACTTTATACGAGATCATATACAAAAAGGTGATATTGAACTTGACTTTGTATGCACTAACATGCAATTGGCTTATATCTTTACTAAACCATTGAGTGAGAATTGGAGATGGGTGATCCTATGTCTTAATATTTGTTTAATTTGAGTGAAATTTGTGTCTTCAATGCTTTAAATATGATTATCATCTATGTGAATTGCATTTCTTGAATTCATGATTCATTGCATGATCATATTAATACACCTTTTATCTCAAAATTTGATAAGAAGAGAATTAGAAATGGGTGATCCTATGTCTTAACATTTGTTTAATTTGAGTGAAATTTGTGTCTTCAATGCTTTAAATATGATTATCATTTATGTGAATTGCATTTCTTGAATTCATGATTCATTGCACGATCATATTAATACACCTTTTATCTCAAAATTTGAAAAAGGCTATTTCCTGAATTCCTTATGCTTCACATGCCCAGTCTGGTTGCATGGGTCGGCACACCATTTCAATGTATCGACATATCACGACAGTGGACTCAAATTTATTTCATTAACAGGCATGTGTCGACACACCAAGTTCATGTGTCGACACATGAGTCGCGCCTATATACATTAACAAAGCCCACTTTACAAACATTCGAAAATTTCCTTTCTCTCTCTCTCTCTCACTCTCACTCTCACTCTCACTCTCACTCTTTTTCTCTCCCGCTCCCCTATTCGCACCAAAGCCCAACCATCACTCTTAAACCATCACAAATCTTCATTTCAATCATCTTATAAACCCTAACCAATCTCATTCCATCTTCGCACAATCCTTTTCCTATCCTTCGAATCCTCAAACCGTTGATATGGCTCCCAAGGCCTCTAAATCGAAAAAGATCTCTAAAGCCCTAGTTGTAGCAATAACCCTTATTTCGAAAGAGCCAAAGAGGAAATCAAAAGGGAAGTCTAGCAAGGACAAAGGGAAGAGAAAGAAAAGTAAGACTGGAAAAACCACATCCTCAACAGTTCTGGAATGCAATAAACTATATTTCAGTGAGGGCAAAGCCCAGGAATGGTACAATTCCAATTTTTCTATTAGAAAAATGTTTAATGGAAGATGGGTAGATTATAAATTCTTTGATCATCACAAGTTCGAATTTGGTGCAAAATTTGGGAACCTAGGATGGAAATATATGACAACATTCAAGGATGATGTATACCCTGACCTGGTTGCTAATTTCCATTCTAATGTTGAAAGGGAACCTAGAGAAGTGTCCATCAAGAGTTATGTTAAGGGTGTTACCATCACTTTAGATAGAGAAAGTGATTAGACACATTCTTAGAATCAAGCTTAGTGGAGAAGTTTATAGAGATAATGTCTCTAGAAAAGATCAATTAAAAACTCTCTATGGAAGGGATGAGGATGAAAGTATACAACCCCTTGCCACTGATTTGCCTTTTGAATTGAGGCTAGTTCATCACTTTACTTACACCATTTTTACTCCTAAAATTGAAAAGTATGAATATGTTTCGGAAAATGAGTTATTTTTCTTGTGGGCATACATAACTGATTCAAGGATTGACTTGCCTCTATTTATTCTGGATCATATATACAACGCTACCATCTCTAGAATCAGTTCGCCTTATAGAATTTTCTTGACAAAAATCTTGAAGCACTTAGAAATTGATTTGAAGAATGAGAAGAAAAGAACTCCCAAAGCCATTAGTGATGAATACAATGAGAAGACACTCAAGCGAATGTGGTATATTCTACAGAATAACAAGTGGACTCTAAAGGAAACTGAAGGGGAGAGTACTTAAAAAAGAAATGCTCCATCTGGGAGCACCTCCAGGCAGAGAAGCACAAAAATAAATTTAAGTTCTGAATTAGAAGAAAGTACAAGGAGATTTGAATACTTTTATGATTCAAGTCATGGAATCTCTGGATAAATTGAATAACAAGGCAGACTTGCAGCTACAAGAATGATGTTTATCAAAAGAAAGATGAGAGAACTCAAAAAGGAAGCACAAATGTTAGAATGACAAAGAAAAAATTGTAAAGGAGGAGGAGGAGGAAGAAGAAGAAGAAGAAGAAGTTAATGAAGAAAATGAAGACAATGAGGAGGAAGCACAAGAAGGGGAAAAAGCTAGAGAAGAGGACTTTTCGGCTACTGAATCTGATGCTCACTAGACTCTCCTTTCCTTATCCTATCTACCTTTACCTCTTTTACTTCCCTTCACATCATATTCCCTCTTGCCCCATCATTCTGCATACTCATGGCCCTGTTATAACCCCTATTATTATTTTTGTTGCACATTTTGTGGATATCAAATGATAAACATTTTGTAATCTCATTTTGAATGAATGAAATATAATTTTGCTCTTTTGGCCCAATTGATGACTTAATGCCTTGTTATTTTCTTGCTTAATTGATTACTTTCTTGTTTATACAATTTATTTTGTTATAATATTTTTTTTGCTATTGTACCTGTCTAAAATTTCCTTTTTCTTTCTCTTTTTGATGAATTGACAAAAAATAAAAGAAGAATTGAACAACAATAAGTGTTTGTTGAAAAAGAATTGCACATGTATTAGAATTGGAGAATAATTGGACAAGAAATAGATTAAAGTAAAATGAACAATGAATGGTTGCATATTTTTTGCATCGATTACTTGGTTATATATGGCATTGAATGGAAATGAAATGAATTGAGTGACAACTAATAATATAGAATATGTTCTTAGGGGGAGTAACATGAATCACTTCTCTCAATTTGTTTTGAATTAACTGATAAAAACTTTCTGAAAGTTGTTTTTGAAAAGTCTTTTGTTTCTTAAGCATCATTTGCTTAATTATAAAACAAAGGGTGAGCTTTCTACTGACATGTCATTCAACTTTGTCCATTTCATTTTATTGTATATTAATTAAATGTGTAAAGGTTTTGTCATCATCAAAAAGGAGGAGATTGTTTACTCAAGGTTGATCTCCCTGATTGATTTTGATGATAATTAAATCTTGTGTTATTTTACTAATACATTTACTTAGTATGTAGATTAATAAAGTTTATAATTTAGACATAAAATTCAACTTTAAGTCTCATACATGTCAAAGTGGATGCACAACAAGTTTAGCATCAAGCAATGAACTCTAAGAGTTATGCAATAAACCAAACAGAGCAATGACACCTATTTCTACTTCAAACAAATGATTTGCATTCGAAGAGATTGAAGGTGTTCAAATAAAGTTTTCATTAAGTATGCATAAACTCAATGAAGTTGACTTGTACTCAAAAAGATTGAAAGTGTTTAAATAGAGACTTCATCAAAGTATGTAAAAATCAGTTGAAGAAGATTTGATTATGAAGAGATTGAAAATGTTCAAAAGAAGACATCATCAAGTGTGCAAAGATCAATTCAAGATAATGTGATTGAAGTTACTTGAGAAGAGAATTCATCTTGATTGTATGATCTCTACAAAGAATCCAAGCAAAGAATTCTTCTGAGATGTAAAGAATCAATGAAGACAATATGTATGAATAGACTTCAACAAGTTTATAAAAGTCTCATTGAAGTGATTTTAAAGAAGAAAGAAGAATTACTAGCAAAGAGAAGAGATCGGCAATGAAGCATTTTGAAGCTTTACATGAAAGAAAAAGCTTAGCAATGAAAGAGAAAGCTCGACAATGAAAGAGGAAGCTCGGTAACAAAGAAGAAGAAATCAACATTGATAGAATGTAGTCCTGATAGTTTGGAAATCAAGAAAAAATGATTATCAAATGATTGATTCAATCCAAATTGAATAGAGGACAACTTTGATGAGTTGAAGACTTTAATTGATCATCATACCCCGAAGAGAAGATTTCTTGAAGATCTTATAGTATTGTTGAAGCTAAACTTGATCATTGGAAGACAGAATGCAGATTTTAGGGCAATGAGTCGACACACGAAAATGAAGAGTCAGCACATTGAGACAGAAACCAAAAGTTTAAAGACAAAATGATCAATGAGTCTACACATGGATATGAAGAGTTGACACATGGAGACAGTAGACAATATCTGAAAAATATAGAGCAGATGTGTCGACACATTAAACCTAGTGTCGACACCTGGGGAATAACAGCTAGTTTTTCTAACGTTATAACGGACTGGACTTGCATTAAATGAGCCCCAACAACCTTCAACGGACGAAATCAATACAAGGGTTTATTGATCGCTCCCTAAAAGGATGATACTTAACCGCCAGTGCATGACCACGATGTAGTAATAATTTTTCGTAAATACGAGGTCGATCCCATAGGGAAGATGGTTAATGTAAATAGAAAAACTTACCGTGAATCAAAAATCTTAGGAAAAACACTCCAATAAACAAAAATACTAATTTTAAGTTGAGAAAAGATTTGTTATTTAATTTAAACTAAGAAATAAAGAAAAAGTCATGGGGTCAATCGATCCAATTAATTGTGTCTCTTGAAATTCCGAAGGAGATAATTTAATAACTCAAATCCTTCGACTATGTCGCGAGTCACGAATTCGAAAGATTTAGCGATAAAACCAAGAGTTCTTCAAAACTTCAACTTCTAGAATAAATCTAGTTGTTAGAATCAAGGATGTGCATCATCGGTTCGTGCAGTGCGTATACTGAACCCAACTCACGCATAAACGTTACAAGGCAACATATATACTGAATGTGGTATTCACGCAAAAGCGTTACCGAACATAATAGGACGCCCAGGTTTTCCAAGGTTTCTAGAACGAAGAAGAAGAAGAAAGAAAACCAAAATATTTAACTTTAAAACCAAGAACATACCTCCTTCGTTCATCCAAGAACTTCAATTAATCTTCATAATTGATCCCAAGATAGAATCTAGCTACTCATCATAATCATAGATATGCAAAGTTGTATGTAAATTTATTGAAAGACTGAGTAATCTAATTACAGGAATTGAAAACTGAATGAAAACTATGGATAAACTACTCTAATCTACTCCTAAAACCTTAGAAAAAGGTCAACCCTAGCAATCCCTTCAAAAACATAAAAAAAAAACCTAAATCTATTCTACTATTTACTAATCTTCTCCCAACTAAAAAGTGAGTTAATCTATAAATCCCGTCGTCAGTCATACAGATGATTACCACCGAGTGCTCAGATGGGCTGGGTTCCTTCACAAAAGTTGTAGGTCTAAAAAAGTTATATGAAATCGACATATTACAGGCCTAAATAGCCTTTTTGGTTCGAGAGATATGAGCTTCCAAAGTTTTAGCTCTGCGTGCTTCAATAGCTTGTACCATAGCTTTAGTAGCTTGTACCTTAACAGCAACCTCTTAAAACCTATGATTAAATTGCATTCAAAATCATTCTATTTAAGCTCAAAATCGTTCGAACGCAACTGTGAACAGTTCGAACGCCCTTGCTGACCTTTCGAACGGACTTCTAACGCTCTTCGGACGGCTTTTATGCTCTTTGAATCTATCAAACGTTCTTTGGACCTAATTTTAGCGTGACACCATTTGTGCACCATTCGGATGCCCTTACGTACCGTTCGAACGCACTTCGAACTCCGAATCCCACTTAGCGTGAATTTATCCTTTTTAAGCCCGAATTCCTGAAAACATACATAAAACTAAGTTAGTGACGAATTAGGATTAAAACAACATAATTAAACATATTCTAAAACTAACAAATAACTAATTAAAGGCATATAAATTGTACTTTTAGAGTACACACATTTATATACAAGTTTTCAACTGTATTTATACATGGAGAGAGACAAGAAAATAACCACTGACTGATCAAACTGAAAAATCTGAACGTTCTTCTTGTCTTCATTAAGTGAGCTTTTATTGTTCAATCCACTCTTGATAGAGAGTTTGTAAATTGTTTGTGTATCTTTATATACCTATAAATGAGAGTTTGAAAGTTTTCTTATAGAAGAAAAACTCTTGTAAGTTTGAGTAGATATTAAACAAAACCACTTGGTGGTTGGAAGAACTTGGGAAGAAATTCTTTTGTAAAGTGAGCTGAGCACTTGGTCAATCAGCATCCATTTTATAATTGGAGATTGCATAGTAGAGAAAAACTTTAAGGGGATCTTGGGGTGAAGACGTAGACCACAAATTGTGGTTGAACCTTGGTAATTCTTGGTGTGATTTCTATTATTCTGTTTTACATTTCTCTTTTGATTACATTGTATCATATATATATATATAGATCTTTGTTCTATTGATTAGATTAATTTTTAATTAATCTTAATTGCCATTAATTTTTAAAAAATTCAATTCACCCCCTCTTAAGTTGTCTTTTGAGCCAACAATGTGCCTATAAGAGAGAGAGAGAGAGAGAGAGAGAGAGAGAGAGAGAGAGAGAGATGACTAAGTTTCTTAAATGATTGGTGAAAGTAGAGAAGTTTAATTTTGACTCCAAAGAAAATATAAAATTTATTTATACGAGCTGATCACCAAATATGGCATGTAATATTGCTTTTCATATTATGCCTATACTCTGTAATTACTTTTCATAGTGACGTGTCATATTTGATGCCGGTTTTATGTAAATAAATTTTATAGTATCTGTAAATCAAAACTAAACTCAATAAATATAAATCTAACAAAAAAGTGCAGAGAAATGAAGAGAACTATGATATCCAAGAGAAGAAAGAGAAATCGATACATGTGAATTGTCACAACTTTTGGTTGCCTATATAGCAATATGTTAGGTGTTATTTTGTCTCTCCATTTCAGGCGAAACTTCATCAGAAGACTTTTTAACACTCGGTTTTAATTAAGAAAATTCTAATATCACAGAAAATATTACGTAGAAAATTTCTCTTTGATATCTTTACAATTAATGGATTCATTAGTTTAAAATGAAAACCATGCAATATCTCAAATATCTCTCATTTTCGCATTGGTGACTCTCAAAATATACGCGTCTCCTTTCATTTTCTTATTCACGTTGAAGCTTTTCGACCTTCGACTAGTACGCAAAATGGACAAAGCGCTTTGCTTTTTCGGCCCTTTTTCTGGACTTTCACAAAAAGGTTGTGGTTTGAAAGAATAACTAATCAATAATCAACTCGAAGAAAATTCAGTGGTTGGGCAGCATTGGGCTGTCGATAGTCATTCTCATAAAATCATGATATATAATGTTTTACTATATTAGCAATATGAATTCGTGAGAAAATAAAGAGATTTAAAAAAAAAACATGTCACATAATAAAATCTTTTAGAAATGATTACTGAGTAACTTGTGCTATATAATTGTTAGACTTTTAACAAACAATTGATATGAGGTGATTGTTTTCTTTAGGGTAAACAATCGTTTTGTCACTCTAATTTTGAGTTAAATTTTAATGCCATCTCTCAACTTTGATTCCTTCTATTTAAATCCTTCAACTTTTAAAAAGAAGTTAATGTGGTCAAACTTTTCAAAACTGGTAAGAAATTAAAAATTAATTAACTTTGTCCCTCTAATACTCCATAAACATAAAAAAGAATTATAGAATGCGATTTAATTTTTTTTAAATAAAATACTAACTAAAACAGCTTATAATTATGAAATTATTATTTTCATATCATCCTTGTATAGGGCCGGTTGAACCAAAAGGCCAATAAAACCTTTGCTTTAGACCTCTGATTTTAAAAGTCTCTAAATTTTTTGAAATCTTATATGCTATATGTAAGATCTTTATATGTTTTTCATATATATTTCTAGAAAAGAAGGCACGCCATCAACTACACCAATTAACTTTAAAAAAAAAAAACATTGGTTCAACAAAAAAAATGTACAAATAAAAAAAAAAACACAAGTTTATGCTTCAAAATTGCAAAATGTTACATGCTATTAAAGTCCTATATAGTATTTGCATCCTTTTTTAAAGGCACGCAAGAAAAAGAATGTCCAACTTAACATACTAGTTAACTTTAAAAAAAAAACACTTCAAAAAAACTTGTGAATAAAATTTCTAGAACAAACTAAAAAAATTATCTGTGGGGCCAACTATTTATCAACCTTGCTGCCATACAATGGTCCATTCCTTGGAGAGAGAAAGAAAAAGCAAGGAAATTTTTGTGTGATATAGAATTCTTCAAATTTATATAAATGGACAGATATTACATGTAATGAATGAATTATATAATAAATGGAGAAAAGTGAAGCTGTAGGGAAGCTCTTCTGATGGGTGGGATTGGATTTTGTGGTGGGGGGGGGGGGGGGGGGGGGGGGGTGGGGTGGGGTGTTGGGGGTTCTTACCAAGAAATTCCAAGGAAGTTGAATATAGATATTCAACAAAATTATGAAAATGTCATCATTTTATATAGTTGTTGGAAAGAGATGAGACTTTTCAATGAGAAATTTGGGACCAAGAAAACTCCAGGGAAGATGAATATAGGTATTCTACAAAATTATGAAAATCTCATCATTTTTTTTTTTATAGTTATTGGAAAGATATTGGACTTTCAATGAAAAAAATGGGACCATGAAACTCCAAGGAAGTTGAATATAGATATTCTACCAAATTATGAAAATCTCATAATTTTATAGTTATTGGAAAGAGATGGGATTTTTCAATGAATTGGACCGGTTCATAGTCCGATTTCTGGTTCAACCAGCCAGTTCAATCTTTTTATTTGAGTCTTTGATCAATTAATTTCATTGTATTCGCCCTAGGATTAAATAAATTCGAAGTTGTGTTCTCAATTATTTATTTTTTTAAGCTTCTAGTTCGTTGGTTGTCGGTTTGATAAGAGTAATTATCTGTATTTCAGATTGTCCATTGTTCTCCAATCCAACAATGCAGACTAAAGTATTAAAGAAAAACAAATTTCAAATATTGTATTTCTTCCAGAAGCATTAGCGGCTAAGGTTTAGAAAACCGTGTCAAATCTTATATAAACAAACACCTATACATGTATATTTGTCCCCATATAGTGTTTCTTATTGTGGGTCATTTTTTATAGTTATTGGAAAGGGTTTTCTTCTTGCTTCTGCGTACTCCATTATTTTCGAAGATTGCTTCATATATTAAAACCTTGATTTACCGTAGTAAACATTGATTATTTTGTGTCGGTTCCGTGTTGGATTTTAGGAAGAAAATTAAGTTGGCATGGCATTGCCGGTTAAGGGTTGACGTCAAGCAAAGAGACGTCACTATGTGTGGTTTTGTCATTGCTCTCAACGATAATAGACCACACAGTTACGGTCTTGGTCTTCTTCTTTTTTGGGTGATAAAAATCTTCATCAGCACCTAACGCCTATGGTTTTATAATGTAATATGTCTCTTTCCACCTTGTACTTTTGACCACGTAGTTAGCTCTAGATCTTTCCATTTTTACTGCATGTAGGTGTGTATCTTGTATTCTGCATACTCGTATAACTATTAAGTTGAATATGTGTTTAGTTAGGATTGTCGAAAATTCACTAAAATCCTATATTTGTAGTGTTTTCGAATTGTATGGGAGACTAGAATTTTTAGGGTTTGCCTACAAATAGAAAAATTATAAAAATTCTTAAATTGTTAAGAATATGAGATTGACAGTGTTCGTAGAGATATGAGTGAGAGGAAAAAGAAAAAAAACATATTCCAAATATACTTAAAAATGTAGGGATTGCTTCAGGGACTTAACTCATACCTTGCAGTTCTAAATATACTTAAAAATTACATTTCTCTATTTTAACTAGGTATTTGTTAATGTATACTCCAACACTGCTCTCTACATTTGGAGAGCCAAAATGAAGCTTTCTAATATAAAGAGTCATATAGAGAGTCATGTGCCATAGATTTTGTCATATGGCCATTTTCCTTAAAAGAAATTCATTTGTAATCCATTATGTTTGATGATTTAATAAGATAGCACAAAAATAGTGTTATAGAGATAGCTACTGAAAAGTTAGTACTATTGAACCACTAGACTTTTTTTATTTTAAAGAGCCAGTTGAGGATGCTCTTATCTCTAGGTATATTTAAAGAGCCAAAGTATAAAAGATTAATTAACGCTTAGTTTTAATTAGGAAAAATTTCATATTATAGAAAAGTTATATATATGGAAAATTTTACAATAAATGATTTGATCATGATAATTTTGTAATTAAAAATTATTATGATGAAAACTTTATTTTAAAATGGAAGTTTGGTATAGCAGCATTGTTTTACTTAAAAGTCATTCCTGCATTGACCAGTCGAGCTATGGTTTAGTGGTTCACGGCGCATGTTGTGTACGTAGCTTGATGTACACAAGCCATGCAGTTTCTCATGAGTATATCCCATACTTGTGGACTCATGTCCAAAGTAAGTCAAAAGCATCACAAAAGTGTCTAAGGTTTCTCATTGTTGCTTCCTACGATATAAATTTGCCCCGTTCGGTCTATTTCTGTTCTCTGCAGGGTTTGTGTAAAGCCTTATTGGCTTGTAGCTCCCCCTTCTGATTCAGATTTTGATCAATAAAATTTCCCCTTTGGCTGTTCCAAAAAAATTTTTTTTTGCCCTGTTCGGTATCATTTCCATTTGGGTTTTACTCACTGTCATTTTCGTGTCTTTGGAAACAAAAGTTTTAAGAGATAAGAAAATAATTTTTTTTTTAAAAAACACTACCGTTTTTGTACAATTTTCATTATTTTAACACAATGAGTTTTGAAAAATCAAAAAGCAATTCTTTTTTCATCGTGTTTCCAAAAAGTAAATAAATAAGTTTTGATCCAATTTGTCAAGTACGATCTCGCTGTTTCTAAAAACTGAAACTACAACCAAATGTTGACGTTGAAGCTTTTGATTCCGTGACGTAGGGTACCGTAAAGAAAAAGAAAATGAGTTTTGTTTTTTCATCCTATATTACAAAAATATCACTGTGAAAAATTAAAGTTTTTTTAAAAAAAGACAAGAATTTCCTCCGACAAGAATTGGAGGAATTTCTCCTACCAAGTGTATGTGGCAATACGTTAAGCTACTATGTATTAAAATTGTATTAATAACCTTTTTAAATTCTTTTTAAATTTTAAACACCATTCATGAAATTTTTATATTGTAAAAAATACTCAAACTAAAAATATAAATATAAATAAATAATCAAATGATATGCTGCCACGTATATAAAGAAGGACGAATTTCTTTGACCCAACTTAAAAGAAATCCCTATCCTTTAAAAAATTCTACTTAGGAGAGATTTTTGCCAGCATGCTCATAGTCATAAATGTACACGTAACCAAGAACATGGGAATGAGTGCCCAACTAATCAACCAGGCTGCCGTGCAATGGCTAATTCTTCTAAGAGAGGAAGAAGAAGCCAGGAAATTGTTGTGATAGCGAAAATTTTCAATTACATAAATTCACAAATATTACATGTAATATGTAAATTATATATAATAAAAAAAAATAGAGAGAAGAGAAGCTGTTGGGAAGCTATTCTGACGGGCGGGGCACTGGGGGTGGCTGGGGATTTGGGATAGCAAAAGGTCAAAATTAAAAAGAAATGAAAAGAAAAGTTGTTATTGACGAACCTTGATAGGAACGAAAAGGAAAATTGGGACAGACTTGAAATTTTCGATCTACTTAAATTTATAATCATTTGAAAGTGCACTTGATTATTTTTTATTACCCTATCTAATTAATCGTACACTAATAGAATAATATGTATGAAATATAAAGCAATCATACTATAAACATACGATTTTAGTGTAAAAATTCTAATCAGAAAAAAATCACAGAACTTAATCCAGTTCAAGTCCAAGCACTATTAATAATCGAACAGTTTACAAGAACGCTTACAACTGTATCAATTCGAAACCCACGAATCTAAGTTGAAGTCAACTGTTGCTTGCATACCCCGCAACTCATTGTTCAGCCGTGCTTGAACCACAACGAACACCATGCCATGAATTATTGCCTTGATGCACCACCAAGGCTCTTCGAAACTAATGAAGATTTAAAGCTCTTTAACTTGCTAAGGAGATTCTAGGGTTTTCTCTAGAGACTCTCTATCTTTTTCTTTTTCTTTTCTTGTAACCTTTGAAGACAAAGCCTTAAAGCTTATATAGATAATGAGGCTCTTTTAATCCAAATAGGAGACATAACTTAAAATCCGTTTGGGAGTTTCCTGGAGCGAGACCTGAGCGAGCGGTAGCGAAAAGCTGCCTTCGTGATCTCACTAGACTGAGAGCTTAGAGAGAAGGTAGCAACAGCTACTATCCTGAATTTTCAATTCTCGCTGGAGTGAGAGTTCGGCGAGACCTTAGCGACAACTACTGGCCAGAATCTTCATTTCTCGCTAGGGCGAGACCTTAGTGAGACCTAGGCGAAAAACTACAAAATTCCATTTTTGAACTCCTTTGTCCATGAATCGATGTCTAAACCCTCCTTAGCATTAGTTTGAGCATACAAAACACAAACGACCAAATTTACAATAGTTTTGATCACAAGATTGTGCTAATTACAATATATTACAATATAGAGCTAACAAGACTAAGACAGAAACTCAAGGGAAGTTGTGATCCATCTAGACTGTTTACCAATCCAACTATAGATATTCTACGAAACTATGAAAATCTTTAACTGAATGGCTTATAAACACAATATGATACTAAGAAATACAAATTTTTTTGTACAAGCTTGTTTCAAACCTATAAACACAATAATTTGTATGTTTTTAGGTAGTCAACCGAGCCATATGGAAGCAGTCGATTTTAGAAAATATAAAAATGATATGAGATCACCTAATTTTAATAAAGATCTACCTATTAGAAATGTAAGGTGAAATTTTTAGATATTGTAGTCAAACTAATATTATGACATGCAACATCAGTAATTTAAAATTTAAAAAACGACTAACAAATTTGAATTGATTTTTTAACTTTAAATACCCAACAACCAATTGGTATACAATATATTATAGCTTCAGTTATTTCATATGAACATTCAAAGGGATAAAACAATGACACTGCAAATATTACATTGACAAAGTGTAAACAAAGATAAGACTCAAGCTTGTAACTATTGACCTACCAAGCTTCGTGCACCATTTCAGATATGCAATGCACGTGAAATTTATACTCGTTGCATCTAGAAACATAAGACCAACCTGGCACGCAGGTTTTTGCACTCGAAGACTCCTTCCTGTTGCACCACAAGCAATCCGATAGGACCCCGTCCTTGTCGCGAAGAACAAAAACTTTGTCGTCGATGCATAATTGGCCTCTCAGCTGGCTACAAGGCGGGTGCAAATTCAAGCCCTTTGCTCTGCAATGATAGGAATATCCATGTATACCCTTCCCACATGCATTGTGTTAGGGCAAAATTCAAAGGCGGAACCTCTTAAAAGATCACAGAAAATGGTGGGTTCGCGGGAGTTGCAAACCTCGTGGAGCTCATAGTCGCATTGCTCGTATCTGTATCTTGGTCCAAACCCGTCCTCCTTGCATGCATTGCATGTGAACCGCTTGCTATACCTTTTATGCTTCAGCTCATGGTTCTGGTTTCGGTAGCAATCGTCAGCTTTCTTCACAATCGATCCCTCCATATCAGAATAATCGTACCCTAATCAACACTTTATTTGATTAAGCAATTACTGGGTCGCACATCAATGGACAGGCCAGTGAATCTAAGCGAAATTTGCTTTCGAAAACGTACAATATAGGCTGACTGAATGAACAGAAAAATTTCTATTGAATATCGAATTATTTATTTTATTTATTTATTATGTATGTATATATATCATCCAATTAGATTGTTAGTTATCTGGAAAAATACTGATTTTCTTATTTAATATTCAAAATTGTATGATCAAGTTTTCAATCAGAAAGAATTGAAAAAAAACAAAATACTAGGGGGGAGAGAGAGAGACCTCGATTCGTTTGTGGACAGTTGCAATGTGAAAAACATTGTTGCCTTCAAAGTCCATCTTCTGGAGGATCTTCTCCTGCTTGCGTTCTGGAATCTCTTCCATTAATACTTTAAAAGCACCAATCTGATCATATTTTACTGCCAGGTGAAGAGGGGTCTCATCAAGGGAAGTTAGCTCCACAAACTTCTTTCTATTTTATGAATTAGAATAGAAATTTTTATTTCATAATTGATAGACTAGATGTAATCTTATCACGTGTCTTACTAAAATTACGTCATTTTATATTAAAATTTATTTTCTTATATATATAACTATAAAATTATTTATTTTTAAATAAATTTTAAGTCAACTCATCTGAATTTTTCAATTTTATATTAGTTGACGTATCAACATCTCAATCAATGAAATAAAAATCTCTATTTCAAATCATGAAATGAAAAGAATCTAATTGTCTCGAGTAATCTCCTCATAATCGGTATATCCCCCTTTATAGTCGCAATATGAAGAGGAGTTAAGTCGCGTCCGTCTCTGAGAAAACATAGATCAGGAGTAATTTTCAGTAGTGCCCGCACAATCTCAACATGTCCATATTTACAAGCTATATGGATGGCAGTCTGGCCGTCATGGTTCTTCCTAAGGATGACCTCCTCCACAAAGTTGACGATGTTGTTCTGACATGCCACAAGGAGCCTCGCGGGATCATCTTTTTCAAATAAATTCGCAAGCTCTAATTTTAGAACGGCGGTATCGTCGTTTATGGCGGCCTCCATCAATAGCCCAGCAATTTGACGAGATCTCTCGGTCGAAGTTCGGGCAGGGAAAGAGGCAGGCTGATTTCAGTGTGAGGTGTGGCGAGGGGTGAGAGGTTCAAGATATGTAACTTCTATCAGAGATGATCAGTCTTCGTTCGATGCTTATTGAAAGCAAAATCAATTTACCTTTTTTCGCTCATGCTGTTTCACAGAAGAGAGAGACAACGCGCTTAATAAAATAATTTCATTTTTTAAATTTATTTTCAAAATTTCGTTTTGACACAATAACATAAAACACGATTGTTTGCCTCTTTGAAAAGTGGAGGGTTTTAGAGAGAGAAAGATCTCAATTTTTTATTTTATTTTTTTTGAATTTTTAAAATAAAAATAATAAGAATTTTAAAATTTCTCTCTCTTACTCACTCATGCTTCTCTCTCTTCTCTCTTTCTTTATTTTATTTTTTTTGAATTTTTAAAATAAAAATAATAAAAATTTTATAATTATTATAATTTTCGTACAAATTTTTATGTATACATGAAAATTATTTGAAAACTCAAAAAATAAATTGTTTTAGCCTAATAAAATGAGGTCAGGCAGATCCAAACACAAAAATATGCACAAGTGATTGCATTTCCCTCTCCCCTTTTTTTTCTTTAACAAATTCAGAATTCAAATAAGGTGTTACGTGGTAAAAGATATTTTGATCATGTCCTGTTATGTTTGTAATGCTTATAAAAAACTAGCAAATACTTCTATTTTTTATTTTTTCTTTTTTTGTTTAAAAGCTTACATGCATATACAACCAAACAACCCGTTATTGTGTTGGCTTATTTTGTGTTCTTTTGATTGCAAATTTTATTGTTTGAGTTAATCCTCTATTAATCACAAAAATAAAGGAATAAAATATTATTTTTCTATCTTGCCCTGGGAGTCACCTGTATCATGCAATATTTGTCAGACTCACAATAGTTCCAGTTACAGTTCAAAAAAAATTATTATATTATTAAAAATATTATTTTTTGTTTAAAAGAGCAATAATACTAGGGGTGCGCAAACAAATCAAAAAAATTTGAGAATCGAACCAACTCGATTTCGATGTATCGGTTTTGTTCGCGGCTATCAAAGGATTGGATTGGTTCTGGGTTTAAAAAACACAAACTCGATCTATTTGGTTCTGTTCTCGGTCCACATTTACTAAATTCGAACCGAATCAAGAACCGAACCGAGATCCGATATTTATATCTCATAAAAGTCTATATATATTTATATATGTCATTAAATCATTGTTATTTGTACTTAATTATTATTGATTTGTGTTTATATGTCATTTTTTAATGTTTTTAAAAAATTAAGGATGCAATATCAATCCTATTATTTTATTTTTTGAATAAATAAGTTAAATAATTTGCAATAAAATTGGAATTGACCTGGCCCAACCTGATATGGACCCGAATCAATTTGAGGCATGGAACCGAACAAAACCAACTTAGATTGGTTCAGTTTGGTTTCCTTGAGTGATCGATTTAGTTCTGGGTCAAAATCTAGAACCGATGAAAATTAGGCCGGTTCTAGGTCTAGCACAGACCCGATCCAACCCGACCTATATACAACCCTAAGTTGTATTATACAAAAAAAAAAAGTATACAACTTGATGTAATTAAATTAAAACATATTATTTCAAAACAAAGTATTAATTCTAATTACATAATTCATTGTCATATCTTTTTAATGGATGGTTCTTGATAAAAAAAAATTAATTTTTTTTTTCGAAGGAGAACATGCTTTTCTTTATTTTGAGACACATTACGGGTGAAAATCATATAACAAATAATAAATTCACACGTTGACGTAAACAAAAATAGTAAATCAGCTAGGGATTGACTAGCCGGCCAACCAGGTAACCTTGCATGTAATTGCGCCTCAAACGCAAAGGAAATGCCAGGAAATTGTTGTGATAGTGAAACGTAATACAATTATGGGGGTTGTTGGGGATTTGGGTTGGGGAAAGGGAATTGAAAAGAGAAACTGTGAGGAAGTTGTAATTGGGAATGCGTGCGGAGAGAAAAGAGACGAAAAATAGGAAAGCGAAACCGGAGGGAAGTTATGCTCTATCTCTGGTCTATCCGAATCCAAATGTGGCCTTCTCTACAATTTATAATGATTTGGACAGAGATGCTGGTGTGTTACTAATTGTTACAAAATTTTACGCCGTTTGGAAATGATCTTGGTACGGGTTATTCTAAATTTTTTTGGCTTATATTTTTTCAGCTTTTTTATTTTTTCTTTTGGTTGCTTTTTTCTTATCTTAGCTTATAAAAGTTTAAAAAAAAAAAAATTTGACTTTGTATCTTTTAAGCCAAAATAACTAAATAAAAATTTTTTTAAAAGAGCTCTACCAAATAGGTAAGGACATTGCAATGATTTTGCGAGAGAGAGAGAGAGACAGACAGAGAGAGAGGCGTTTTTTTTGGAGCATTTTCCTCCTTGTCCATTAAACACGAGAGGGACCGATTCCAAAGTCCTCGCAATGCGGAATTGGTGATTCTGCGAAATGATTCTCCAGGGCCCGATGTTTGGGTTGAAGTGAAGGGATTTGTTTTTCGGCATCTGGGCTGCGGAGTCGTCTTCATCTTAGTTAAGGCCCAGAAATTGGGTCCAGCATAGGCCTACCGCTACTTCTGTAGATTAAACTTTAAGTTGTTGGCCTGGACGTGCTTGATTCCCAACACAATATGATACCAAGAAGTACAATTGTTTGTACACGACTTACTTCGAAAAACAAAATGCTGCAACCATAGCTTTTTTAATCAGATTTTCATCACGGATAGACATAATGTGATGGGATTCATATTATTAGAGATAATGTGACCTCATCACATTGCATCTATCCGTGATG
The DNA here is from genome assembly GCA_033060915.1 of Euryodendron excelsum. Taxonomy (NCBI): domain Eukaryota; kingdom Viridiplantae; phylum Streptophyta; class Magnoliopsida; order Ericales; family Pentaphylacaceae; genus Euryodendron; species Euryodendron excelsum. Next base: position 13,256,146 of record CM065390.1, on the reverse strand, counting down.
AAAATCTAATAAAAAAAGCCGGTGACTAGCATTACTCTTTTCTTAATCATACTCAAATGAGTTATTTATAAGAAGTTAATAAGAAGAGAGGTCGGAGAGAATAAAGAATCCAGTTATTGCAAATGTGCATATATATAGGAATTCAACTATTCCACATGGAGAACTTTACTTTTTTGGTAATGACCCTATTATTTGACGTAGAGAACTCAATGGAAGGTGTGAAATAATGACCCTATGTATAAAGAATTACAAATAAAAGAATTACAGAACTTCGACATAAGATACCAATATTAAACTCATATCTGGGATAAACTTGTCTAAGCAAACCATAGCAATGGCCTATATAGGAATCAATTTCAGAGTAATACTACAACTGTTGGCACCATTAATCCGGTTGGATCCCCAAAAAGTATAGAAACTATTGCCTGGAGGAATGCCCTCACTGTCTTCCAAAGCATACCATTGCTCCCACCATTTCTTTTCGAGTTAGGCATAAGCTTCAAATCATCCATTGTTTTTTTATCCAGTGCCAAAGAAATATCAATGGCACCTTTCTTCCAAGCTTCGTGGACCATTTCACTTATGCAATGCACATGAAATTGATACTTCTTACATGTAGAAACATAAGAACAACCGAAGGCGTCTTTTTCTTCTAGCACCACGTACACTTTGACAATACCATGTCACGAACAACGAAAACCGTGCCACTGATGCATAATTCGCCTTTCAGGTTGCTACAAGGAGGGTGCAAATTCAAGCCCTTCTCTTTGCAATGATAGAGTTGATGTGTCACACCAAATATTCTAATAGATAAAAATATTCATGTATGGCCTTCCCACATGCATTACAGAACCTTGCGTGGCCTTTGCTATGGCTGTCACCGCATGTTGGGCAGGGTTGAGGACAAAATTCAAAGGTGGATCATGTGAAATCTCGGGAAAAATGGTGTGGCCCCGGACTTGCAGATCGCGTGGAGTGCATAGTCACAATACATACATCGATATCTATATCTGAACCCATCCTCCTTGGACAGGGTTGAGGACAAAATGTAAAATAAGTCTTTTTAGGGTGGCCCACTTATCACATGTATAAAGTATATACATATACATCTCTGATATATATTGTATATTTATCTATTTGTTAGTTAGTTACGAGTGATGATAGGGATAGTTGTCCACTCTATGTGAAACACTAGTGGTGATTGGCTAAACCTTATCAACTCTCCAATATCAGATAATGGTTCCTTGATGGAAGGAATCAATAAGAATAAAGATAAAGGTTCCTAGCCTTGCAGTTATATACTACCTGTGATATCCATCGTTCAAGAAATTAAGTCCTGCATAGGTTAGAAGATCCTATCTACAGAGAGTTTTATACACAGAGGGTGTGAGAAGGAAATAACTTACATTTGCAGAAGCACAGAAACAAGTTCACTTGGACAACAATAGCCGGAGGTTAATACATATATATTTATTAATATATAATTAATATTTTCGCTGCATATATATACATATATATTACAGTTATTATTTATATATATGTATAAGTATCAAAGCCATCTTCTAGTACATGTTGTTCAAGTATGCAAATAATATATAATTTTGATATATATTTATTTGATATGCGTTTACCGTTTAATAATTACTCGGCATAGAGTTTATTTGGATATATACTGATATACGTTTCTAAAAGTATGTTAACGGATTATGTTATTGTATTAAATTAATACTATTATTCAATACCTTTAGACGAACCGAGTTCCCTTTACATGGTTTGATTCAGTAAGCATGTAAAGATGGATATCAATAATTTATATATTATATTCAATGCGTTGCAATCATTTAACTGAAACGGCATGTTTAGTGCTTTGAATGTCTACTGATTATACGGTTTATGCTTTTGAAATTCAGATGCTAATTTGATAAATGTTCAAACCTAACATGAGTTATGATTACTTTCACCAGTTTTAGATTTAATTGAATTTGGTATAAATCTACAAAGAGTTTTTTAAAAGGTAGATGTTCTCTATAATTATTTATGAATCTTTTCGTGAATACCTAATAATCTGGGATCTTTTGTAAATATGTTTCTTGTGATTTTATTTGAAAATTGCGTAAGGAATTTCTTGAAAAGTATTCTGGACAGAAGGGGTCATTTTGTAAATAGTTTTGAGGGTGTTTTTGAAAGAATTTCTTGACAACATGTCTTTTTTTAAATAATTTTATTTGCAAACTTTTTAACAAAAGAAAAGAAGGACTATTTACAAAAATGTGACCAAAGAATTTTGGGACAATAGTTTATGTTTTTTTTTAATTATTAAATTATATGTTTGTCCCATTAAAGATTATTTTATGCCACCTTGAGAAACTTGAGCATTACATTAATTTAAGAATACTCATAGCATCTTGAATTATTGTAATGTGTGATATTAAGTTCTTGTTATCACATTAAAAAAGGTCATTTGACTATATATTTAACGGCATATATTTATTACAATTAAATTAATGAAAATAATTGTTTGGGCCCACAGGAAAATAATTATTTGTTATTAATTTAATTGGGATATGATAGTAAATTTAACATTAAGATAATATTTTACTATGTCCACAGATAAAGGGATGTTTTATTTTGGTGTATGTTGTTTATTAGTCTTATCAATACAGTTTAAGTAGATTCAATGCATGTTGTTACCTTTACCCACAGGGATGTTTGAGTTTATTTTGTTTTAATTATTATTTCATAGCATAATATGTTCTTGGTTATTACAGTTATTCTTACTACATTTTTTAGTACTGAATCATCTCGTATTCCATTCTTGAGTGGTGATAATTTTTCTGATTGGAAAGATAAAGTACTTTTGACATTGGGGTGCATGGACCTTGATTTGGTGCGTTGTGTGGATGAACCACCCTCCTCCACGGAATCAAGTACGCTAACTGAGAGGGTTGAATATGAGCAGTGGGAGCGATCCAATCACCTAAGTTTGATGCTCATTAAGTCCTACATCAGTAAGGGCACTAAAGGTTCAATCCTCGAATGCGATAAGGCAAAAGCTTTCATGAAGGCTATTGAAGAACAATTTGTGAGTTTTGATAAGGCACTAGCTAGCACTCTAATAAAGAAATTGTAAAGCATGAAACATAGTAATATTAGAAGTATGCGTGAACATATCATGGAAATGAGAGATATTGCAGCTCAACTGAAAGCACTGGAGATAAAGATTTCTGAGTCATTCTTGGTGCATTTTGTCCTTAACTCTCTTCTTATAGAGTATGGTCCTTTCAAAATTTCCTATAATACATATAAGAAAAAATGGTCAGTGAATGAACTTCTGACCATGTGTGTTCAATATGAAGAAAGGCTAAAACATGAAAAGCTAGAAACTGCTAATTTAGCATTTCATGCAAAGGGAAAGAGTCACAAAGGTAATGGTGTTCTTTAAGAGAAGAATGGAAAAGTGTCAATAAAGCGTCATGGCAATAAGGTTGCATGCTTCTTTTGCAATAAAAAGGGACACATGAAGAAGGATTGTGCTAAGTATAAAAAATGGCTCGTAAAGAAAGATAATCTCTTATCTTTTGTGTGTTATGAATCTAATTTTGTTAATGTTCCTAATAATATATGGTGGATTGATTTTGGTTCTATAATTCACATGGTCAATACCATGTAGGGCTTTCTCAGCCTAAGGAAACCGACAATAAGTGAACAAAGCATTTATTCAGGAAATGGAATGCGTTCACATATGGAGGCTGTTGGGACTTTCAGACTGGTTTTAAAATATGGTTTTATTTTGGATCTTGAAAACACTTTATATGTTCCATCGTTTTCTAGAAATTTGGTTTCTATTTCTAAATTAGTATCTTTTGGATTTAGTTTCAATTTTAGTGGTACAAATTTTGATTTATTGCAAAATAAAGCCATTATTGGCAACGGTTTTTTAGATGATGGATTATTTAGATTTGATTTAAATCCTAATTTTGAAAATAACCTTTCGACCTTGCATGATGGGATTGGCATAAAACGGAACATTATCAATGAGAATTCCTCTATGTTATGGCACATGAGATTAGGACATATCTCCAAGGAAAGAATTAAAAGATTGGTAAATGAAAGAGTTTTAAATGTTCTTGATTTTTCTGATTTTGGTACTTGTGTGGATTGCATTAAGGGGAAGCAAACCAACAAGTCCACTAAAGGTGCCAAGAGGAGTTCTGATACTCTTGAGATCATACACACAGACCTCTGTGGACCATTTACTCCACCTTGTTTGAATGGTCAGAGATATTTTATCTCATTCATTGATGACCATATACGATATATTTATCTCTACCTCTTATTTGATAAGGCTGAAGCACTAGATGCTTTTAAAGCCTATAAGGTAGAGGTAGAGAGACAAACAGAAAAGAAAATAAAAATCGTAAGGTCAGACAGGGGTGGAGAATATTATGGAAGGTACACAAAATCAGGACAACTACTAAGTCCATTTGCTAGGTTCCTTAAAGAAGAGGGTATAATTGCTCAATATTCAATGCCTGGAACACCACAACAAAATGGTGTGGCTAAACGAAGGAACTGCACACTTATGGACATGGTGAAGAGTATGCTAAGTCATTGTAATATTCCTATAAATCTATGGAGTGAAGCCTTGAAAACTGCTGTGTATGTATTAAACAAGGTTTCATTTAAAGTTGTTCCTAAAACACCTTTTGAATTATGGAAAGGATGGAAACCAAGTTTAAAATATCTACACATATGGGGTTGTCCAGTTGAGGTGAGGGTTTATAACCCACACATGAAGAAACTAGACCCAAGAACAGTTAACGAATTTTTCATTGGGTATGCAGAAAACTCCAAAGGATTTAGGTTTTATTGTCCTTCACACACACCTAGAATTTTTGAAGCTAGAAATGCTAAATTTCTTGAGGATCTTGAAACTAGTGGGAGTGGTTCTCCTCAAACCATTGAATTTGAGGAAATAAGGGACCCCATTTAGAAATCAATTAGGGAAGTGGTTGTTCTTCCATCCCAAATTTCAGATTAGGGAAGTGGTTGTTCTTCCATCCCAAATTTCAGATATCATTGGAGAGCAACCAACTCAAGAACAACCACTCCATGAGGAACAAATTCAAGTAGAACTTCCCTTTCAAAATTTATAAGAACCAATGGGAGTAAGAAGATCCTTAAGAGCAAGGAGATTAGCAATTTCTAGTGATTACCTTATATACCTACAAGAGTCTGACTTTGATGTTGGACCTAAAGATGATCCTAGTTCATTTTCACAAGCCATGAATGGAGACAATTCCACCTTATGGCATGATGCCATGAAAGAAGAGATGGAATCGATGGCTAAAAATCAAGTTTGGGATCTCGTTCAATTGCCCAAAGGGTCTACATCTGTTGGCTGTAAATGGGTCTATAAGACCAAAAGAGACTCTTCTGGTAACATCGAACGATATAAGGCTAAACTTGTAGCCAAAGGTTTCACTTAAAAGGAAGGGATTGATTACCATGAAACCTTCTCTCCAGTTTCTAAGAAGGATTCATGTAGGATTATCATGGCATTATTAACTCATTTTGATTTAAAGTTACAACAGATCGATGTGAAAACGACTTTCCTGAATGGAGATCTTGAGGAAGAGGTATACATGATTTAGCCTGAGGGATTTGCTTCTAAAGATAATTATTTGGTTTATAAGTTAAAAAAATCTATATATGGACTAAAACAGGCCTCCCGCCAATGGTATTTAAAGTTTCACAACATTGTTACTTCATATAGCTTTACGGAGAACATTGTTGATCAATGTATATACCTTAAAGTCAGTGGGAGTAAATACATCCTTTTAGTTTTATATGTGAATGATATTTTACTTGCAAGCAGTGATTTGGATCTGTTAAGTGATACAAAAGTTTTTCTTTCTCAAAACTTTGAAATAAAGGATATGGGTGAAGCCTCTTATGTCATTGGCATTGAGATTCACAGAGATAGATCCCAAAGGATATTGGGACTCTCTCAAATGGCCTACATTGAAAAAGTTTTGGAAAGATTTAATATGAAATCTTGTTCACCTAGTGTAGCACCCATTGTTAAAGGAGACAAGTTCAATCTAATTTAGTCACCAAAAAATAATTTGGAACAAGAGCAGATGAAGAGCACACCTTATGTATCAGTAGTTGGTAGCTTGATGTATGCTCAAGTCTATACGAGACCTGATATTGCATTTGTAGTATGAATGTTAGGCAGATACCAAGGCAATCCAGAACTTGAACATTGGAAAGCTGCTAAGAAAGTCATTCGGTATTTGTAAGGAACCAAGAACTACAAGTTGACATACAGACATATGGATTCATTAGAGGTGATTGGATATTTAAATTCAAATTTTGCTCGATGTTCAAACGCTAGAAGGTTTACTTCAAGATATATCTTTCTTCTTGCTGGAGGAGCTATATCTTGGAGAAGTATCAAGCAGTCCAAAACTGCTTCATCCACTATGGAAGAAGAATTTGTTGCATGCTATGAAGCTACTTCACAGGCTCTATGGTTAAGAAATTTTATCGCAGGATTAAGGGTCACGGATTCTATATCGAGACCATTAAGACTTTACTGTGATAATCTGGCTGCAGTTTATTCCTCTAAAAAATAACAAAAGTGGCAGCCGAAACAAGCACATTGATATAAAGTATCTTGTTGTCAGAGAGAAAGTAAAGATGCAGGATGTAGCTATTGAGCACATTAGCATCGAATTGATGGTTGTAGATCCCATGACTAAAGCATTGCCGACTAAAGTATATCATGGTCATATGGAGCATGTGGGACTTATTAGCTCATTTACTATTTAATTTGGCTTTCTTATTTTGGTAATCCACAATTTGTGAACAATTTTTAAATGTTTTTAGAGAATAAAGACATGACTTTAATTGTGCATATAAAATAATTGTCATGTATAATATCCATTGGGATAAATAAAGAAGGACCTTAAATGACTAGTATGTTGTCATTGATAAAGTATTAAAGTACCTCATTAAGTGTTTATTGGGAACTACCATACATTGTAATACATGGAAGGGAATACCTATTAAAGGTACAACCGCCATGATTCATGATTGGTACTCACTAATAGAGTAAGAGGTTTAAAGATTGGGCATTTTGTGGCCATAATACAGTATCTATCACTCACATGGTTTTCATGTGTCTAGTGGACCAAGTGGGAGAATGTAAGACAAGTCTCCTTAAGGTGGCTCACTTGCCACATGTATAAAGTATATACATATATATCTCTAATATATATTGTATATTTATCTATTTGTTAGTTAGTTACGAGTGATGATAGGGATAGTTGCCCACTCCATGTGAAACACTAGTGGTGGTTGGCTAAGGCCTATCAAGTCTCCACTATCGGATAATTGTTCCTTGATGGAAGGAACCAATAAGAATAAAGATAAGGGTCCCTAGCCTAGCAGTTATATATTGCCTGTGAGATCCATCGTTCAAGGAATTAAGTCCTGCATAGGTTAGAAGATCCTATCTATAGAGAGTTCTATACACAGAGGGTGTGAGAGGGAAGTAACTTACGTTTGCAGAAGCATAGAAAGCAAGTTCACTTGGGCAACAATGGCTGAAGGTTAGTACACATATATTTATTAATATATGATTAATATTTCCACTGCGTATACATGCATATATATTACAGTTATTATTTATGTGTATGTATAATTTATCTCACACAAAATTCAAAGGTGGATCATTCGAAAATCTCAGGAAAAATGGTGCGTTCCCCAGACTTGCAGACCGCGTGGAGAGCATAGTCATAATACATACATCGATATCTATATCCGAACCCGTCCTCCTTGCATCCATTGCATGCGAATCGTTTAGTATAGCTTTTTAGCTCGAGCTCATGGTTTTGGTTTTGGTTTCGGTAGCAATCGTGAGTTTTCTTGGCAATCGATTCTCCAAGATTAGCTTGAAGGGCGATCGTAGTAAATTCGTACCCTAATGAATGTACACACAGAAAGTTAAATTCTTCAAAAAGTTTGTAAATGCAACAAAGGTAATGTTATACAAACAGAAAATTTATATAAAATTTATCACAAGAATGATGTGATTGAATGAGATTCAGTCATTTAAAAATAAAACACACATTATAGTAGATCTTATTTATAAAAATGCTACTGTCACATTATTCTGATGAAATTTTTTATAAAAAAACCAGGATAACATTTTCCGTGCAACAACTACTAATCAATCGGTATCTAATCATATGTGGCATATATATGAAGAACAAGTTATAATCAATGATAAGTCAATAAATCACAAATTTAAAAGAAAGAAAATTGAAAGAATAATTACTTGTTGCACTGAATCTCACTCAAGGGCCTTTATTTTTATTCATACAATTTTAATTTGTTACAACAATATCAACATTTTGTTAACTTTCATTTAGAAAATCAAAAGACTTAGCTTTTTTAAAAGGGACAAACATGTAATAACCTAACATTTTCCTCCTCATAGATTCATGCGTATCGCATATGAGTCGAATTGAGACTTTTATATGAAATCTAATTACATCTATATACATCACAGAGTTCATTACACATGATTTTTGTATGTTTTGAGATGAAGTTTTGGCAAATTATTGGGGGGAAGAAGTTATATTTTACATATTTGCCCATTAATAAAGGTCACGTGCTTATCACATGAGAATTTTACAGTAATTGTTTAAAAGAAAGTTATCAAAAAATTGACATCACAACAAAAATCTAAAGACTTCCTTGACACATATAAAAATGAAGGTCTTGTAATAGAATTTGGTTTTAAGTATAGGGACAGAAAGTTTAATTAATCCAAAATTGAAAGTCATACGTGTGTGTATAATATATATATATATAGAGAGAGAGAGGGGAATGCTACTGACAACTGAATTAATAGCTGAATTCCCACCTGCGCTCTATGCAAACAAAGGCTATTTGTTACTATATAACTCAAATTGGTCGGCCAACAAAGGCTACACCAGCCCATTGGTCGGCCAACAAAGACCACACCAACCCATTGGTTAGCCAACAAAGGCTATACCAATCTATACGGTTAAAATAAAGAGAGGGCATGTGAGAGATAGAAAAACAAAGGGGGGGGGGGGGGGGGGGGGGGAGAGTCTGCCAAGAAGGAGAGAGAAAGGGGTACTGCTGAGTACAAGAAGAAAAAGGACGGAAGGAAGGGAAAAAGAAAAGAGAAGAAGAACTTGCCAAATAGAAAGAAAACGAGAGAGAAAGAAAGAGGGGAAGCACCGTGGGCACCACCACTCAAACCTTTAGTTATTTTCTCTTCCTTTTAATTAATTGCTATGCATATATAGTCAATTTTTGTTAGTATAAATCACTTTTTGAATAGACACCATATTGGCATTAGTTGATGAAAGAATGAAGGAGAAAATGCAACTTAAGGTCAAGGATACCAGGCTGATATGAACCAGTCATGGCAGTCAGTCTTGGAGCTTATTCTTAGAGCTCAAATGAGCTCTGTTCATGCATCTAAAACATGGTAGGAATGACCTTGAAAACCCCTTAATTTTAGGCATAAATTTCGCAAGAAAAGACTAAGGATAAAATTTGGTGTGAAATTACCAGGTACCAGATACTTTTAGAACCTTTTAAGGAGACCTAGTCTTCACAAAACTGAGTTCTGAGCACATAGCTAGATCCGGCTCGAAAATAGTTTCACTTTAGACATAAAATTCATGTGGTTTGATTTAGAAATGAAGGAGATATGTTGGTTTAAAGTTTGCAAGAAAATCTGCTACAGAGGTAGCTGCAAGGCTATGATTTTGTTGATAATTGACCTATTTAAAAATGTTATTTGGAGATGAATTTTGAGCACTTGAAATTAGAGTTATAATAGTGATTTAGGCTTTGGCATCACTTAAAAATGTTGAATATTCCAATTTAGGTGAAATTTTGAAGTTGAACTGCTATTGTTAAATCCTGATGCCCTGTACTGCGACCCCTACTTTCAAACAATATTTGACCAAGTTATAGTATTCAAAACCTTATGAAAATTTTTCTTTACATACTTAAGATATGTATGAGTATGTGTACCAAATTTGAGGTTAATTGAGCATTATTTGTTTAGGTAAAGAATATCTCAAAATTGAACCAACTGCTGCCAAATTATCATATCAACAGCACTGGCTTGTTTTTTTAAAATACATAAGAAATAATTAAATCAGCTCATTTGATATGAAATTTGGTATGAATACTCCCTGAAATGTCTATTTTTATACCCCACAAGTTTAGGGATTTATTGTTAGAAGATCGTAAAGTTATGACCAGTTTATCAGGCTTGGGTCAGAATAGGTGATTTTAAGGAGTTAGTGGATATTGGTGTTAAAACCCCATAAGATATTGGAGTTAGAAATTTTTTTAAGACTATGTTGTTAACATAGTAAATCTTTATGCTGGGGTATTTCATAAGATTTAGACATAGTTAGTATTATTGAATGTAGTTTCAAAATTAGATCTGAGCAGCACTAAAGAGTATTTTCAAGAATAGTTATATTTTATGACGCTAGTATTAATTGTGCCATTTAACAAAATAACTCTAGTTGTGTGGCACTCTTTGCAAGAAATGTGGGACACATTTGAGGTAACCAGTTGTATATAATATACTCCTCTCCAAATCTCTTTGCAAAGAGTAGATTCCTATTATTCTTGAATTGTATTTCTCTTGAATATTTATGCTAGTTAAATTGCATCGCTATATGATTTTTGGCTCTATTACGTTTCTTTCGGCACATCTTTGACTATTGTGTTTGTTGTTGAACTTCATGATAATGCTATTTTTGAAACCGTTAAGTTTTATTATGGTTGATGTGCCGTGGAACTAATCAGTACATATTTAAACGCACCTGTTGGCATGTTATTGGAAATAGTTATGGAATGGTTGTTGGCCCAAAAGACAACCCAAGGAGGGGGGTGAATTGGATTTTTTTTAAAATTAATACAATTAAGATTAATTAAAAACTAATCTAATCAATAGAACAGTGATTCAAGATAGATGAAATGCAATGTAATCAATAAAGAAATAAAAACAGAGCAATAGAAGGCACACTAAGAATTACCGAGATTCAACCACAATTCGTGGTCTACATCCTCACCCCAAGATCCCCTTGAAGTCTTATTCCACTATGCAATCTCCAATTACAAAGTAGGTGCTAATTTCCCAAGTGCTCATCTCACTTTTACACAAGAACTTCTTCTCAAGTTCTTCCAGCTACCAAGTGATTTTGTCCAAGATCTACTTCAACTTACAAAAGTTTTTCTTTTACAAGAGAACTCTCAAACTCTCACTTACAAGTGTATAAAAGTTATATACATGAAATACAAACTCTCTATCAAGAGGGGATAGGAAAATAATAGCTCACTTAATGCCAAAATGAAGATAAAAGGAATGTTCATATTTTTCTCAGCTTGATCAATCAGTGGATGTTGTTTTTCTTGTCTCTATCTCATATAAATACAGTTGGACGCTTGTATATAAATCCCTGCAGTAATTTCGTTCGTTGGTGGTTGTTAGGGGTTCATTTAATGCAAATCCAGTATGTTATAACGTTAGAAAAACTAGTCGTTAGTCTCCAGGTGTCGACACTTGGCTTTAGGTGTCAACACATCCAGCCTGGATTTTTCAGATGTTGTCCACTGTCTCCATGTGTCGACACTTGATCATGCTGTCTTCAAACTTTCGCCTCTATCCTCATGTGTCGACACATTATCCATAAATCTTCATTCATCCTTCCTTTGATCAAGTTCAGCTTTAACAATATTGTAAGATCTTCAAGGAGTCTTCTTTTTGGGGTATGACGATAGATCAAAGTTGACTTCTATTCAATTTGGATTGAATTTATCTTTTGATAATCATCTTTTCTTTGTTGCTAAGCTGCCAGAACTCCATTCCATTAATGTCGAGCTCTTCTTCCTTATTACCGAGCTCTTTCCATCTGCTGCTAATAACTTTTTCATCCTTGTAGAGATTCATATTCATGATGTCTTATTGTCGAGCTCTTCTTTTTGCTACTAATCCTTCTTTCTTCTTTAGGATCACTTTAATGAGTCTTTTATAAACTTGATGAAGTCTACTCTTGAACAACTTTACTTTTTTTGAACACTTATCATCTTCATTGACTTTTCACTTCCCAGATGAAGTCTTCACTTGGATTCTTTGTAGAGATTTTGCAATTATGATGAATTCTCTTTTCGAACACCTTCAATCTCTTCGAATTCAAGTCAATTTCATTGAGTCTATGCACATTTGATGAAATCTTCTTTTGAATACCTTCAATCTCTATGAATGCAAATCATTTGTTTGAAGTTGAAATAGGTGTCATTGCTTTATTTGGTGCATGACATGGCTTTTGGTGTATTACTTGACTTGGCTTGTTGTGCATCCACTTTGACATGTATTAGACTTTAAGTCTAAATTATAATCTTTATTAATCTGCACACTAAGTAAATATATTAGTAAAATAATACAAGGTTTGGTTATTATCAAAATCAACATGGGGATCAACCTTGAGTCAACAATGGTGACCCTACAGGGTATTGATTATGGAATATTGACCCTCTGGGGTACTGTTTATTGGAATTAGTTATGATATCGTGGCACGGGTGACGTTTGGCATGGTATTGTGAGGGGTCAGGTATTAGGCTGTGATGGAACCTTGGATTAATTATTGAAATATTTGAATGATTGATATATATATTATATCCCGATTTATTAGCATCTTGTAGTCTAATCATTTGATCTTTTGAACTGATGTGACAGACTATCGAACTCCATTTTTATTGTTCTAAGTTGAGCACTTATACTCCTGTCGTATTGTATACTTTTTGGTTAAATTTTAACTTTTCAGGTTAAGGCAAATTGGGTGCAGAGCAAGATTTAGAGTATATCTTCCTAGAGACAATAGATTGATCGGATTATTTGTTTAATTATAGTAAGATCTTTGGAGACACTTTGTAATCAGTTAGTTTTCATTTGAGGACGATAGTTTGGAGTTGTTGAAGTTGTATTACTTGAGTGATATCTTTTGGAAGATAAATTAAGTTTTGAATTATTAGAAACACGATTAAAAATTGGAGTTTATTTTATTCAATTATCTTATTTAACGGTTTAAAAAATTCAGGTCGTTACAAAGTGGTATCAGAGCAAGGTATTAGATCTTATATGGGAACGAATAAGAGTAGTCAGTGTTTAAAAAGTTTGATATAAGAGCTACGTTATATACCATCTATGGGCAAAGCTAGGCAGTAGATGACAAAATATGTAGTAGCTCTGATGTAGGTGCATTCAGAGCATAGGTTTACAAACCCTAGGGACTATGGGTAAAGTAGGGGGTACTGATCCAATAATTTCAATATAATATTTTATTCAAATTAGATATTTGAAAATGTTAAAAAATAATATGATATGTGAAGCATGATTTTATTCTATATTTGAAATTGTCTTATGATTACTTGAAAAATGTACTATTTCGAACATGCGATAGCTTTATAAACATTTTCAAACATGATTTGGGAGTTGTAATATCGAAACTGAATAACTAAAATTGATGTGCCATGTGTCCCGACCTTGTAGAGGGCATATAATTAAAATTGATGTGCCGTGTGTTGCGGCCTTGTGGAGGGCATATAATTAATATTGGTGAGCCATGTGTCCGGGCCTTGTAGAGGACATATAATTAAAATTGATGTGCCGTGTGTCTTGGCCTTGTGGTGGGCATATAATTAACATTGGTGAGCCGTGCGTTCCAGCCTTGTGGAGGGCATAAAAATAAACTTGATGTGCCGTACGTCTCAGTCTTGTGGAGGGCATATAATTAATATTGATGAGTCGTGTGTCCCGGCCTTGTGGAGGGCATATAATTAAAATTGATGTGCCGTGTGTTTCGGTCTTGTGGAGGGCATATAATTAATATTGGTGAGTTGTGTGTCCTGGGCTTGTGGAGAGCATATAATTGATATTAGTGAGCCATATGTCCCGGCTTTGTGAATGGCATATAATTAAAATTGATGTGCCTTGTGTTCCAGCCTTGTGGAGGACATATAGAAATTCAATATTACAACTCAAAGCTATTTTAGAATATATATATATATATATATATGTAGATATTGAATGAGAAAGTTGCGAATTGTTTTATGATGTTATAACTATTTTTCTTAGCTATCTCATATCTGTTTTATTGTCCTGAATTTTTTTTATTGAGTTTTTGGATTATCTAAAATTTTTTAAGGTGGTTAGATTGTAACACCAACAATTTTTAAAATAAACTTTTGAATTTTGAAATTTGAAGGAAACAAAATTGATATTAGTGAGCCATATGTCCCGGCTTTGTGAATGGCATATAATTAAAATTGATGTGCCTTGTGTTCCAGCCTTGTGGAGGACATATAGAAATTTAATATTACAACTCAAAGCTATTTTAGAATATATATATATATATATATATGTAGATATTGAGTGAGAAAGTTGCAAATTGTTTTATGATGTTATAACTATTTTTCTTAGCTATCTCACATCTGTTTTATTGTCCTGAATTTTTTTTATTGAGTTGTTGGATTATCTAAAACTTTTTAAGGAGGTTAGATTGTAACACCAACAATTTTTAAAATAAACTTTTGAATTTTGAAATTTGAAGGAAACAAAATTTAGAGAACTAGCTATTTGATAGAGTCCCAAAAGCTTGGGAATTAATATAAAGCTAAGGTAAGAAAAGAAATTTACACAAAATGCTATTAAAGTGCACAGTGGAAACGAGGTAAATTTCGAAGATGAAATTTTTTCAAGGAGGGAGGATTCTAATATCCGGAAAATAAATTATGATTTTCACAAATATATATATATATATATATTATGTTATTAATATGATTTATACCTTGTTAAGTTTAAGACCCATGGTAGTTTTAATAGTAATATTAGTTAAATAAATGTTTATAGAGATTATATTTTTCAAATATATATATTTATTCATTTGGTTGAAAGAAAAAATTAATCCTAACCTTTAATTTTTGGATACATTAGAGGGTGCCATGTGTCTTTAGTCTCTTCACATTGGAGGAATTACTATACAACAAGTGGGTATGGGTGTATAGGATTAAAATCTACACTAATCTTGAGCATAAGACTTTTTACTCTTTTCTATTGGATGGGCCATTAAACACTTGTGGATGTGTGTGTAGGGAATTAAATCTACATCAAACTTGGGCACCAAGACATGTAGACTATTTCCTATTGGAAACACCTTTGGATGCATGTGGGTATGAGTGTAGGTAATTAAAAAGCCCTTATCTTGCCCCCAAGTATTTTTTACTATATAACTTAAATTGGTTAGGCAACAAAGACTACATCAACCCATTGGTCGACACACAAAGACCACACCAACCCATTGGTTGGCCAACAAAGGCTACACCAACTTATATGGTTAAAATAAAGAGAGGGCAGGTGAGAGATGGAAAAAAAAGGGGGGAGAGCCTGCCAAGAAGGACAAAGAAAGGGGTATTGTCGAGTAGAAAAAGAAAAAGAAAGAAAAATCGGGAAAAAGAAAAGAGAAGGAGAGCTTGCCAAATGGAAAGAAAACCAAAGAGAAAGAAAGAGGGGAAGCACCATGGGCACCACCACTAGAACCTTTAGGTATATTCTCTTTCTTTTAATCAATTGCTATGCATATATAGTCAATTTTTGTTAGTATAAATCACTTTCTGAATAGACACCAGATTTGCATTAGTTGATGAAAGAATGAAGGAGAAAATGCAACTCAAGATCAAGGATACCAGGCTGATACGAACCAGTCATGGCAGTCAGTCTTAGAGCATATTCTCAGAGCTCAAATGAGCTATGATCATGTATCTAAGACATGGTAGGAACGCCCTTGAAAACCCCTTAAATTTAGGCATAAATTTCATAAGAAAAGACTAAGGAATGAGAAAGGAACCAAGTTTAAAGCTATGATAAAATCTGGTGTGAAATTAGCAGGTATTAGAATTTTTCAGAGCCTTTTTGGGAGACCTAATCTCCACAAAATTGAGTTCACTTTAGACATAAAATTCATGTGGTCTGATTTAGAAATGAAGGAGATATGTTTGTTTAAAGTTTGCAAAGAAAATTTGCCACAGAAGTAGTTGTGGGGCTATGATTTTATTGATAATTAACCTATTTAAAAATGTTATTTAGAGATAAATTTTGAGCACTTGAAATTAGAGTTATAATTGTGATTTGGGCTATGACCTTACTTAAAAATGTTGAATATTCAAATTTAGGTAAAATTTTGAAGTTAGATTGCTATTGTTGAATCCATGCCCTGTACTATGACCCTTACTTTCACACCACATTTGACCAAGTTATAATATTCAGAACTTTATGAAATGTTTACTATATATACTTAAGACATGGATGAGTATGTGTACCCAATTTGAGATCAATTGAGCATCATGTGTTTAGGTAAAGAATATCTCAAAGTTGAACCAACTGCTGCCAAATTATCATATCAGTAGCACTGGCCTGTTTTTTTAAAATACAAAAAGAAATATTTAAATCAACTCATTTGATTTGAAATTTTGTTGGTGTTAAAACCCCATAAGCTATTGGAGTTTAAAGAAATTGTTTTAAGACTATATTGTTAACATAATAAATCTTTATTCTAGGGCATTTCATAAGATTTAGACATAGTTAGCATTATCGAATGTAGTTTCAAATTTAGATCCAAAAAGCACTAAAGAGTATTTTCAAAAATAGTTCTACTTTATGACGCTAGTATTAATTGTGCTATTTAATAGAATAACTCGAGTTGTGTGGCGCTCTTTGCAAGAAATGTGAGATACATTTTAGGTAATCGGTTGTATACAATATGCTCCTCTCCAAATCTCTTTGCAAAGAATATATTTCTCTTATTCTTGAATTGTATTCCTCTTTCATATTTATACTCATTAAATTTCATCTCTATATGATTTTTGGCTCTATTAAGTTTCTTCCGGCACATCCTTAACTATTGTGTTTATTGTTGAACTCCATGATAATGCTATTTTTGAAACTGTTGAAGTTTATTATGACTGATGTGCCTGGAACTAATCAGTATATGTTAAAAGACACCCGTTGGCCTGTTATTAGAAATAGTTATGGAATGGTGAAACTACGGGGTATTGATGATGGAATATTAACCTTACGTGGTACTGATTATTAGAATTGGTTATGGTATTGTGAGAGGAGTGGTGTTTGAAATGATACTGTGAAGGGCCAAGTATTGGGCTGTGATAAAACCTTAGATTAATGATTGAAATATTATAATAGTTGATATACATATTATGTCCTAATTTATTAGCATCTTGTTAGTCTAATCATTTGATTTTTTGAACTGATGTGACTGACTATCGAACTCTGTTTTTATTGTCTTAAGTTGAGCACTTGTACTCCTGTCGTATTGTATACATTTCGGTTAAAATTTTACTTTTCAGGTTAAGGTAAATTGAGTGTAAAGCAACATTTAGAATATATTTTCCTGGAGACAATAGATTAAACGGATTATTCATGTAATTATAATAAGATCTTTAGAGGTACTTTGTAATCAGTTTGTTTTCATTTAAAGACGATAGTTTGGAGTTGTTAGAGTTGTATTACTTTATAAATATCTGTTAAAAGCTAAATTAAATTTTGAATTATTAGAAACATAATTTTTAATTAAAATTTATTTTAATCAATTATTTTAATTAACGGTCTAAAAAATCTGAATCGTTACAATAACAGTCGAATTTCCGTCCGCGCTCTATGCAATCACCACGTATAGAATAGCTTTTGAATTGTAATAGCCAACCGGAGAGCAAATAGCTATACAAATATCACCTGACTTTTGAAAAGAGAAAACCACTTTTCCTTATTATATTTTATGCGTTTACCGTGTAGCCTCTTTGACATTCTCACCCATAGATGCACCACTTTTTATTACGCAAACTCTCACTTTTGATCTATCATTAATAGTTTGAGCAGCACAGACCATCATACACCAATTCTCACTAAAACAATATATTGGCTTTCTAAACTTTTTTTGTGGTTGTGTTAAATAAAAAAATCTTTGTGCAATTTTTACATTGTATTTAAAAATAAAAAATAAATTTATCTTTATTTATCACCTAATTTCTAGCTACATAATAGAAATAAATTATCCACCAAATAAATAAAATAAATTGACAAATGAAAAATTAAAATTTCATTGAGTACAAACTCTCTTAATATTCAATATTTTTGGCTTCCAAGTATTTTTTTTAAAAGAAATCTCTTTTAAACTTACAAATATTTTGTAGCACCAACTTTATAAGTCCGCAAACAATATATATATTGTTTAAAAAAGTAATAAGTATATTTAACCATGACAAAATAAAATGTGATGTCATAGGGAGTAATATTGATTACAAGAAAGAGTTTGTGAATAATTATAATAATTACAAAAATAGAGAAACAAAAAAATAGTAACACAAATACAAAATCACCTTATAAAACTTAATTAAGGTTTTATGGGCTAATGGTAATTATTTTGTAAATTATTGCTCAATTTGAAAATAATATTAAGAAATTACGTTCTATCATACGCATTGTTTTTGTGATTTTTAGTTCACAACCCAAAAGTCAAAGTGAAATTTCATCGAATTTAATGTTACCATTTTCTTTATTTAGGCGTTTTTTGCCCTTACATACATATATTTTAGAATCAAATCATGTACACTTAAATTAATCAGGTTCTAATTAAACTTGCATAAAAATTCAAACTAAATGTAATTCTCTAAAATTAAAAATAATACAAGTTATAACAGATGAACATAATATAAAATTGTGAAAAAGAATCTAAATCCCAAATATAAAAAATAACATCAAAACCCTAACATTTACTTATAATTAACAAAGGGTATTTTGTATTATTATTGGTATTTATGAATTTTAAAAATAATCAGGACGATTTCGGGATGGGGTGACCTGTATCCTATCGGTGGGTTCAAAACGAACAAACCGGCGATGAGAAATCCAATCCGTCTCAGTATTTTGACCATAACTTTTTACTTTGATGTCCGATTGAGCTGATTTTTGTGTCATTAAAAAGAAGACTTCAAGCTCTACAACTTTTCCTCTAATGTGCATCAGCTGAATCAAGATCTAAGGTGGTCAAATCAAGGTTCAAAGTTTCTGGGTCGAATAGTGATGAATAATATCCGTCCGAATAGTTACAGTTCATTGGACGGTTATTATTTATCGTCCGAACATTATTGTTTTTTAGATTTAAGTCCGAACATTACTGTTCGGACGCACTTCAGATGGTCGTCAAATGCACCATTCGAACGGTATTCAGACGGTGACTGTTTATTCAGATTGCATTTTTTGCATCTAAAGCAGCGTTTTTAGAATTTTTTGTAGGTTTTTTTATATAGTTAGGGTTAGTTTGAGGTAGAGGGGCGGCGGGAGAAGCTCTAAGAAGGTTAGTTTTTTCATGTTTCTTCATTTTTAGCTTAGATTTAGCTTTGTAATAATAGTATAGAAGTAGGACTTGTAATTTTCTTCATTATATTGTATTTTCTTTTACTTTCTTGCATTTTCTTTATAACCAAACAACTTTAATTTTCAAGTAAATTTTAGATTTAAGTCTCTATATACTTTCTTTATATTTTCATATGTTTTTATGATATATTCAAACATCTAGAATTTAAATTTAGTTTAAATGTGAAAATCACTCAAGAAATCCAAATGTTTGAATGGAGATATCTCATGTATTAATTGTCATATTTTTCTAGATTTTGAAATTTCTAGTAATTTCATGTGGATATTTTAGAAAACTTAGATTATTGACTAAGTTTGAGGATTTTCAACACTCAAATCGATGGTATTAACTTAGGGCTATTTACTAGAAAATAACCTCTGCAATTGTTAGGAACTCATTCTCATAAATTGATTGAAGATGCCTTAGAAAACTTAGGTTATTGACTATATTTGGCTAATCAATGCACAAACCACAAATTTGATATTGACCTAGTTAAATCGATGGTATTAATTTTTGATTCCCCATTAAACATGTATCTAATTTCAATTGCTTGAGATTTATTGGTTTTTAAAGTTAAGTCCTCCGAACCAAACACTCTTACATGTAGTGTTTGATTTGAGTTATAAATCTCATTGAAATTCTTGGATGAATTGAGTGATTGGATCATTTAAACCCAATTTCCTTTTCATTGCACTGGTTTAGTAATTCAAAACCCCATGAAAACTAAAAGATTTTCAGGCTTTTTATTTTTCCTTTTTATTTTAGATCAAATTCTCCTTTTTATTGTAATTCAATCTTAGGTTAGGTTAGTGTGAGGTGAGTGCTAGAGCCTATATTTGGCTAGGTCCTTTGAGAGAGAACGATACCGGATTACCGGTTTATACTTCATCGCGACCCTCGTACTCTTGCAGGGAACTAACTCCATTTGTAAGAATACTACATTTTGGGGCAAACCAAGTTTTGGCGCCATTGTTGGGACCAAAGGCACGAGGCGAGCACTCCGAACCTTGGGATTGGAAAGTAATTGGTGGATTGGATCTCCATCCATCTACCACAATAGAGAAATTTTCAGCTTAGGCCATCGGTAACTTCGTTCTATTTTTTTTTATGTGTGATACTATGTTAGATTTTCATTCATTCTTTTTCTCTTTATTTTAGGTTTATTTTGTTTGATTTGTATTATTTTTATTTTGTTTTAATTATTGATTGGAGGATTGCTAGTAGAGAATTAGGGTTTGTGTGTAATTGCAAATTGGTGGTATTTAACTTGTGGAGATTGGAGGTTTGTTTGGATTGAAATTGTTTAAATTGGTAAAAATTATTATGTGGAGATTGGAGGTTAGGATAGAACATTATTGAGCATTGTTGTGTATAATGTGTTGAGGCGCGGTGCGCTACATTTGTTTGTGCATTGCATCTATATTCCATTGTACACTTCATTATGTTTGGTGACACACCTTCATACCATCCATCATCCAACATGTCTATTAGGAAATACTTTAGAGCTAATGACCAAAGGGAGCCTCCTTTCTTACCTTCCAATCTTGGGAGGTATAATCAATCTAAACTTGATAGGGGATATGAAAGCACATATTCACAATATCATTTTGAGTCTTACTCTTACCAAGAGCCCTTTGACTATTACCATGCACCACCTCCACCCTACCGAACTCCACCATGTGAATACCCCCAAACCCAATTTTTATCCTATGATGCATATCACATTCTTCACAATAGTATACAAGAGGACACCATAGAGGATACTCTAGAGGACACACTTCAACAAGCCATAAAATTTCAAGGAGAAGTAAACTCTAGAATAGATGAGGGCCTTAATGAGATAAAAAGTCAATTGACTCTTTTAATGCAAATCTTGGTTGTCCAAGAGGAGGACAAGTCCCTTGTGTCATCTCCAATCATTCCTACTAGGCAAGGGTGTCCAAGTAAACCCGTCCATCCCATCACTAACCTTAGGAGTGGGGACATTATTAACCAAATCATCCTTCCCTAAGACTTTGTGTCTAAGGAAGACATTCCTAAGGTAAGTGAGGAAAATATTGAAAATGAATTTAGGGATGAAGAGTGTGAGAGAGTGGAGTCCAAAATTGGAGACTCCAAATAAGAAGAGAACGGTAGTGATGAGTTTACCCTTAATGATGATTTTGGTTAGTCCAATGTTGGGGATCTGCATATCAAAGAGGATGTTAATGGTCTAGAGGTCATTCCTACCATGTCTAGGGATCATGTGATCCCTAGTTTTGAGTCTCTAGCACCTAGTCCTAACCTATCAGAGCCTTTGGAGCTCCATGTCCCAACATTGGAACCAAACATCATTCCAATAGTTGACCAATCAAAAGAAGGGGAGGGTCAAGCACTTCATGGCATGAGCATCATTGGCACATTTGTGCATGATCATTTTGTATTTTTTACATTCCATGACCTTTATTACCCTTATGTGCTTCAAGGCTATATCTTAGAATTCATCAAGGTGGTCGCCATTGTCCACTCCCACATTTGTATGAAATTTATAAAAATCTCGAAGTTAGGGGTGTGGGATGATGGCAAATTCTCACTTTGTGGCATTAGGTGATTCTCTCTCTCATATGGGTAGGCGTAGAAGTAGTTATTTTATTTTTCTATTTTTTTTTCATTATAAGTTGGGGGTGCCTTTTGCACCCTATTTTCTTTTCTCCCTCCATGGAATTATATTCAATCCTTTGCTCTTACGAATTGATGACAATACATCATTTTAAGTTAGGGGGTGGGGTAGATGCTTTGCCTCTATTATTATTATTATTATTTTTGCTTATTTGTTTAGCACCTTATAAAAAAAAATAAAACAAAAAAAATTATTTTACTTGGGAAAGTGCCTTTTGAGATTAGAAGATAGGAATTTTTGCATACTTCTTTACTCAAAATGATGTTGATTCACTCCTTATACCCACCATGTTGTGAGGATTGCTTAATTCATGCATTTGTAGAGGGGTGATTATACCCTAAAAGTATAATCAAAATCCCTTAATTCGCACCTTATTAGACTTAGATTGTAGTTAATTGTCTTAATTTAGTTTCATATTTGATTTATTGTACTTCTTATGTGTTTTGTAGGTTATAGGAGCTAATAAAGGCAAATAGACGCAACGAATGATCAAAGCGGGTTCAAAACGAGCAAACCGGTAAAGAGAAGTCCAACCCGTCTTGGTATTTTGGCCATAACATTTCACTCCAATGTTAGATTGAACTGATTTTTACATCATTGGAAAGAAGACTTCAAGAGCTACAACTTTTCCTCTAATGTGCATCGGCTGAATCAAGCTCTAAAGTGGTCAAAATTGAGTTGGAAGGTTACTGTGTCGAACAGTGATGAATAGTATCTGTTCGAATGGTGCTTTTGAACAGGTACTGTTCATCATTCGGATGGTTACTGTTCATCGAATGGTGAACAGTAACAGTCCGAACAATACATCCGCAAGGTGAATAGTGCGTCTGAACGGTGAACAGTACCCGTCCGAACGCATTTCAGACGACCGTCAGACGGTGAACAGTAACGGTCCAAATAATACATCCGCAAGGTGAATAGTGCATCCGAACGGTGGACAGTACCCGTCCGAACGCACTGCAGACGGTTGTCAGACGCACTGTCTAATGACCGTTCGGACGGTTACTGTTCATCTAGAATGTACTTTTTGCGTCCGAAGTTGCGTTTTTAGGATTTTTTTTTTTTTTTTTTTGTAGTCTTTTTGTGTAATTAAGGTTAGTTTGAGCTAAGGGGGTGGCGGGAGAAGCTCTCCAAAGTTAGTTTTTTCTATTTTTCATCAATTTTAGTTTAGATTTAGCTTTATAATTGTAATATAGGTGTAGAAATTGTAATTTTCTTCATTATATTGTATTTTCTTTCACTTTCTTGCACTTTCTATCATTTTTCTTGTAACCAAACAGTCTTATTATTGTAGTTAATTTTAGATTTAAATCTCTTTATGCTTTTTTTTAATTTTTATAAGCTTTTATGATGCAATCAAGCAGCTAGTAATTTAAATTGAGTTTAAATGTGAAAATCACTCAAATAATCTAAGGAATTCAATGGAGGTATCTCATGAATTAATTGCCATATTTTTCTAGAATTTGAATTTTTAGTAATTAGATATGAAATTTTAGAAAACTTGAATTATTAACTAAGTTTGAAAATTTTGATCACCTAAATCGACGGTATTAATTTAGGACCCTTGACTAGACAAAAACTCCACAATTGCTAGAAATTCATTCTCACAAATTGATTGAAGATGCCTTAAAAAACTTAGGTTATTGACTATGTTTGGCTAATCAATGCACAAATCACAAATTTTGTATTGACTAAGTTGAATCGATAGTATTAACTTTTGATTTCTCATTGAACATGTATCTAATTTTAATTGCTTAAGAATTATCGGTTTTTAAAGCTAAATCCTCCGAATCATATACACTTAAATGTTGTGTTTGATTTAAGTTATAAACCCCATTGGAAACCTTGGATGAAATTGAGTGATTGGATCATTTGAGCCTAATTCCCTTTTAATTGCTTTAATTCTATTTTCATTTTGCTTTACTTTAATTGTCTAGTATTAATTGCTTTAATTTCCATTGCACTAGGTTAGTAATTCAAAACAATTATCAAAAAACCAAAACATTTTCAGTCCTTTTAGTTTCCCTTTTATTTTAGATCCAATTCATCTTTTTATTGCAATTCAATCCTAGGTTAGGTTAGTGTGAGTTGAGTGCTAGAGCCTATATTGAGCTAGGTCCCTTGGGAGAGAGCAATACTAGATTTTTACTGGTTTATACTTCATCGTGACCCCTGTACTCTTATGGGGTAACTAACTCCATTTTATAGTTTTCGGAGCAAGTTAAGGGGATTACATCATTGTGCACAATCACATTTTATAATATCAATTATTACTAGTTTTTGCTTTTCCATCCTTACATTAGTGAAGATTATCACCTTGTGAGCTTTAGAGCATTTATCGCATTTTGGAGCATTTACATTTACTCAAGGATAGTTTCTTCACTCTTATTTAATTCAATAACTTCATTATGCTTATATTTGGTTCATGAGTTGAGTTTTGATCTTGTTATTAACACTTTTACTTTAAGAAATGTTTCAGTTGTACAACTTTGGATAGGATTCTATGCCCTTTTCCTCTTGATAGCTATGAGTTTCCCGTGCCAAACCGTACATTTTCCTTGACCTTTGTTGGTCTTTTACTTTTATTAAATAGTGCAAAGTGGTTTTCTCTCTTGTATTACAAAGAGACGCCTATGTGAGAAAAAAGTATTTTTGCATTACTAAAAAAAAAAAAAAAAAGAAGAAGAAGAGATTGATTTGGAGAATTCAATGCAAAAGAGCAGATTGAAATATGAAAATGAGTAATTGAATCTAAAGGGGATGATAAAAGGATGGAAACAAAAAAAAAAAAAAAAAAAGAGAGAGAGAAAAGAGAAGAATAAAAAGAAGAAAAGAATGGAAGAGGAGTTCAAAAGTGAAAAATATATATGTATATAATGAGAAGAGAAGTGGAGAAAAGTGTATTAAATGTTGATAAGGGAGAGTTGTAGTTGTATTTTATTCATCATTTCATGCCTTGGTCACACATGATATGACCATTTGCTTCATCTCTTTACCCTTACCTTTCACTTTTTCTACATTACCCTCTTCACCTGTACATGGCTTAATTGATCCAAGTTGTGCTTGATTGAAGTGTTCAATAGAGTATAAGCTATATCTTGTCAATTTTTTTGAATCAATGCTTAACTATGAACATTCTTTCATAGAGCTATGCTAATGTCGATACACTTCTATCTTTTCTATTTTTGTAATTGGTATGCTCACTTGATTTGTCTTTTTACATTTACTCCATTGTTGAATATACCATTGTGAAAACTATCACGCCCCAATTTTTGGACACCACCAAGTCCTTTTGACTCAGAAAAACACAGAACTCTGTCATTAGAACTCATCCTCGTAGAAGGAGTGCGACTAGGTTTAAACTTGAAATTAGTTTGGTTAAGGGCTTTCTAGAAAAATAGGAGTCGCCACTTAACTTGATTAAGGTGAGTTAGGTCACCGAAAACTAAGTATTAATCCAAAAATTAAACTTAGGGTTTTTGGAAAAGATTTTAAAAATTCCCTCTAGAGAGGGTTTTTAAGGAAATAGGTTGTTTGGCAACCTTTGGAAAGATTTAAGCCCTTTTTGAAAATAACTTCATTTTGGTCTTTCGAAAGCAGAAATCTATGGTCCGGGGGTTAGTTACGTGTAGGGAAGATATTTTAAGATCATCGCCCTACCCCGCCCTTTTGGTACTTACATATCTAATCACCTTTTGTTCACTCACTAGAATAAATGGTTATCATTGTCCACTTAATATCCACTTTAGAGTTTGAAAACAGGATTTAGTCATCACTTTTTGGATGAACGATACATGATGTAAGGTTTGGAAGAATTTTGAAAACGTGGGAGTTTTGAAGGAGTTTGAAATAGGAACCTTGAATTGATTGAAATTTTTGAAAAGGGGATTGGAGTTGAATTAGAAGTTATGACCGCACCATTTTAGGTTGCCTATGTATCTCATTTGACGAGAATCAGGTCATTCATAGTTCGGGCAAGAGTCCAATGGAAAATATGCGGGCCTTTGGAATGTTTTGAAGACACATTGAGGTCTTTGGAGAGTTTGAAGACACTTTGTGGTCTTTGAAAAGAAAGAACTTGAGAGTTTTGAAAATCGAATGTTAGAGTGTTTTTGGAATAGAACTTGAAGGATTTTGAAGTGTTTTGAAATATTTTTGGAACAAATCAAGGGAGTTTTGGAAATGCTTTGGAATAACTTAAGAGAATTTTGAAAATGTTTTGGAGTCTTGTTTTGAAAACCTTGGTGGTATTAGTCTTTGAAAAGTTTTCGAATGTGGTTTTTGAAAAACACCTAGGACTTTGGAACTCTATTATGGACAACCTTGGAGGTTATTCTTAATATATTACTTTCCTTTGGTATCCCTAACCATGAAAGGGGTAAGGACACCATAGGGTTGTGAGCTCTTGAAAATATTTTTAGAAATTATTTAAAGAGGGAGTGTAGGAGCATTTGGGGAAGGTTATGAAGTTGGTTTTTGAAAGCTCAAAGGAGTAGGAGGTTTTGGCAAAAAGGGTTATGAGAATAGTTTTAAATAGAAAGATCATTTAAAGGGGCCCATGAGTTGGAACCTTGAAGTATACTAACTTAGGTTAGGTTGGCCTAAAGTTAGGGGTGACCTAAGGTTAACTAACTTGGGTTAGGCTAACCTATGGTTAAGGTGCCTTAAGGTTAACTAACTAAGGTCAGGCTAACCTAGGGTTTGGACAACTAGGGTTAAGTTGAACTAGGGTTAATCAACTAGGGTTTGGTTAACCTAGGGTTAAGGTGACCCAGGGTTGATCAACTAGGGTTTGGTTAACCTAGGGTTAAGGTGACCTAAGGTTAACTAACTAAGGTTGGGTCGACCTAGGATTAAGGTGACCTAGGGTTGACTAACTAAGGTTAAATTATCCTAGGGATGGACAACTAGGGTCAAGTTAGCCTAGGGTTGAACAACTAGGGTCAAGTTAACATAGGGTCTTGACTCTAGGGTTGGGCAACTAGGGTCAAGTTAACCTAGGGTTGGATTTGAAGATGGTTTTGAGAGATGGTTTTATGCATTTTTGAAAAGAGTTTTGGAAAATAAATCATGTTATGCAAAGGACTTTGGTAGACAACCCTTTTGAAGATCATTTCCATAAAAATTTGACTTTAGCCAAGAATATGGTTTATATGGTTGGTGTTTGAAAACCATTCCAAAGAAGGTTTCCTTAGGACCATTATAACTTTTATCTTGACAAGAGTATGGGTTTTAAGAATCAACATAATGATAACAACTTTTGGAAAACCACTTTTAATGCAAAGACGGATAGAATGAATCTTTGAAAACCATTTTTGAGAAAAAGATTTTAAAAATCATTTTTAGAGGAAACCATTCTAACAAGTTAGGGTTCCTATGATCAATGTAAATGGAGACCACTCAAGAGAGGGTTCCATGGGGACATTCCAACCACTAAACTTGAGAGAATGGAAATCTTAGAAATCAAAGAGTTTGAAAACCACTTATGTGCAAGAATAAAAAGAGAAGGGAACCATTCTAACAATTTAGGGCTCCTATGGCCAATATAAAAGGGAGACCACTCAAGAGAGGGTTCCATGGGGCCACTCCTACCACTAAACTTGAGAGAATAGAAATCTTGGGAATTAGAGAGTTTGAAAACCATTTTTATGCAAGTTAGAATGCAATGATGCAAAAATAGGAGTTAGGGGTTAATGGGGGGATTTTCTAAGGCATGATTTCCTAGAACCTCACTTTAAGCTTCAAGAGACCAACTCTTAGAACCACTTTGAAGGGAATATTAAGCTTGAAAATGGTATGTAAATAAGAATAGTGTAAGCTTTGAAAAATATGGTCATGAACATGAAAATAAAGCCAAGCACACAAGACATGGATAAGATAGTAATATGCAAGAGGGTCATGAATACATACAAGGCTTTAGGCTTCACCACATAATCAAGGGGCTCCAAGGCCATACCATCTTAAAGTAGGCTAGTGAGAGATCCTCCTACACGGTGGCTCTCACTAACTTTCCTCTAAGCATGAACAAAGAGCGCTCTTACTTCAAGCATGCAAGAAAGGAGGGTTGAAGATGGAGATTAAAATAGAGAATAGCCTAAGTAAGCTAGGAGGGAGAAGAGAAGAGTGGGGGAAGGCAAAAACATAAAAGGAATACCACATTTTGCCTTCAATATACTTACAATCTTCTATGGATGCTTGGAAGTGAGCTATGAGGGCTTCAAGTCTGCTTGAGGGGCTGGTAGTGTAAGCACCCCATTTTTGACCGCTCGGCAGTCTACACTCCGTCCAGACTTGTTTTCAAGTCATTATGGACATATTCCAATCGAATCCAATCCTCTAGTCCAAATTCCGTCTTTCCATCGCTTCGCGGGCCTGTCAGGCCCAAATACAGACAAAATGACCAAAGTGCCCTTAGGGGCATTGTCCATTCATATTCCAATCCCTCTCTCGAGACAGTTTATTCCTCGAGACGGTCCGAGTAGCAAAACTACTCACCAAACCGTCAGAGTGGCGGAAACACTCACAAAACCGTTAGAGTGCCGGAAACACTCACAAAACCGTCAGAGTGGCGGAAACACTCACAAAACCGTCAGAGTGGCGAAACACTCACCAAACCGTTAGAGTGGCAGAAACCCTCACACCGTTAGAGTGGCGAAAGCACTCAAAACCCAGGCACGTCTCTTCGGAGTCGGTAAGACCCCTTTCCAGTCCCTCTCTCGAGACAGTTTATTCCTCGAGACGGTTCCAATCTAGGCACGTCTCTTCGGAGTCAGTAAGACCCCTTTCCAATCCCTCTCTCGAGACAGTTTATTCCTCGAGACGGTCTGAGTAGCAAAGTACTCACAGAGCCGTTAGAGTAGCGAAAATACTCACAGAACCGTTAGAGTAGCGGAAATACTCACAGAACCGTTAGAATAGCGGAAATACTCAACCCCGTTCGAGTAGCGGAAATACTCAACACCTAGGTCAATACCCGTGTTTGTTAGCTCACTTCGGTGAAAAATAACCAGACCACCCTTAGGGCCTTTTCCGAGACTTTTCGGTCAAGATGACCATTTTGCCCTTAAGCATCCGAATGCCCCGGGAACCACACCGGCTCTGGGTATCAAACCGATAATGCCCCGAGAATACATTTTATAGTATCCTCGACCTTCCTTTACCTTTCCAGACCATTCCGAGTCAGTTCCGGCCAACCCGGTACAAAATGACCATTTTGCTCCTGGAGGGCCGGTTTCCTTTTTTGACCACACCGGCTCTGGGTATCAAACCGGTAATGTCCCGAGAATACTTTTTATAGTGTTCTCGACCTTCCTTTACCTTTCCAGACCATTCCGAGTCAGTTCCGGTACAAAATGACCGTTTTGCCCCTGGTGGGCCGGTTTCCATTTCCGACCACGCCGGCTCTGGGTATCAAACCGGCAACCTCTGGGAACATTCTAAATAATGTTTCCAGATCCCAAGTCTTCTTCCGGGACAATTTGAGTCTATCCCGGCAGTTTTCTGGTCCGATTGACCGTTTTGCCCCTAAAGGCTCGGTCAACCTTTCCGACACATCCAATCCTCACTTTTCAATTCAAATACCTCCAGGACACTATTTTAAGTGTTCTTGCTCCTTTCCGGCCTTCCGGGTCACTCCCGGCTCCTTCAAATCATTCCCGGACTTTCCGGAGTCACTCCTAGTGAAGCCAGGCTAAAGTTTACATGGTAGTCACTAGTACAGGCACCCAAATCTAGTCAAAGATACGTTGCTTGCGGACCTTAATTGTTTCCTAAATGGCTGGCACCACTAACAGTGGCGCCAAGCCAAAAAATGGCCTGGCACCACTCCTAGTGGCGCCAGTATAAATTTTGCCCTGGCGCCACTGCAACAGGCGCCAGGCTTGTCCAACTTCTATAAATACAGAGCCTCGATCAACGTGAAAAGGGTCTGCAAACTTAACCTAAGAATCTCATATTTCGATATACAGAGCTCGAGCACCTCCAAAACTCTAGCCTCCCTAGGTTTTCTCAAACCCTAGCCACTATACACAAACCCTAGCCTCCTATACACTCATACACTCTCCTATACACTCATACACTCCCCCATACACTCATACACTAGCATTCAACCACTCTCTGAAGACTTGAAGAGCAGCCATCCAAAGCTTGAAGACAATCCTTAAAGACTGAAGGTGAAGATCAAGACCGAAGACCGAAGACCGAAGACTGCACGGCGCGCAAAATAAACAAGATACAAGGTAGGCTCCCTCTTTAATTTTCTGCACTTCCCCCCTCTCTCTTCTCTCTCCAACCCACTTGGGTTTTCTCTATTTTAATCCCCCATCTCTTTCCTGCCCTTTCTTTGTATGCTTGAAACAAGGGGATTCCCGGTCCGTGTGTAGGATTGGACTATTGGAGAGTCACTGTGTCGGGGGCTTTCTTCTAGTCTAACCAAAGACCACGTGGGTCCGGCCCCCTTGATTATGTGGTGAAGCCTTAACCTTGTATGTTCACGACCCCAAATTGCATTGTGCATATCATAGTCTTGCATCTTCCAAAAACCATTTTCAAAGTTGTTTTTCAAAACGTTTTCAAACTTGTTTTCAAAGTTGCATCAAAATCTCTTTTTCAAAAACTTATTTTCAAAACCACAATCCTAGGGTGATTCTAGCCTTTCCATGGCTAGGGTTGCTTTAGAAAAGTGTTATATTAAAAGTGACCATTTGGTCTATATTTTCAAACTTTGTTTTCAAAACCGCTTTCCTAAAGTGGTTCTAGCCTTCTTATGGTTAGAATTGCTTTAGGAAAGTGAGATGTTTTTACACCTTCTAAAAACTCTCTTTAAAAATCTCTTCCTAAAAATCTCTTTTTCAACATACTTTCCTAAAACTCCCCTCTTCAAAATTGATTTCAAAAACTCCCTTTCAAAATCTCTTTTTCAAAACTCTCTTTTTCAACTCTTTTCCAAAACTTTCTTTCCTCAAAATTCACTTTCTAAAAACATTCCCTAAAAATCTTTCTAAAAACTCTCCTCCCGGAATCTTCCTTCTAGAAATTCCCCTATAGGATTTTCTTTCTAAACTCTACGTTTCCAAAAACATGCTTTCCAAAAAACTCCTCCCTAGGATTCCCTTCTAGAAAACCTTCGTTTCCAAAAACACATTTTCCAAAAACTCTTTCCTTAAAAGCCCAAGTCAAGTCGTAGAACTCACAATTAGGAAACCCTAATTTTCCTCCCAAAAACATCATTTTCAAACTTTGCCCTAAAACTAGGTTTCCAAAATCTTTTGTTTTCTACATCAAAACTATCTTTGTTTTCAAAAACCTATTTTCTACGTCGAAACTAGAATTTTCCAAATCTAGGGTTTCTAGAATCTCCTTTTCCAAATCCTT
Organism: Euryodendron excelsum; assembly: GCA_033060915.1. Taxonomy (NCBI): domain Eukaryota; kingdom Viridiplantae; phylum Streptophyta; class Magnoliopsida; order Ericales; family Pentaphylacaceae; genus Euryodendron; species Euryodendron excelsum. The sequence continues at coordinate 13,224,556 of CM065390.1, read as the reverse complement.
GCCAAGTCAAATCTTCCCTTTAGGAAACAGAATCAAACTTTTGCTTTAGGAAACCAAATCCAATCTCCCCGTTTAGGAAACTAGATCCTATCCTCCGTTTTTGGAAACAAAATCAAACCCTTGTTTTTAGAAACCAAATCCAATCCCTTCCTAATCCAAACCTTTCTTAATTCAATTCCTTCCTAAACCATAAGTTCCCTAAACCTAAACTTTAAATCTTTCCTTAAATTTCAAAATCTAAATTTTTCCTAAACTTCCACTTTCCTAAACCTTAAGTTCCCAAAACTTGAACATAAAAATCTTTCCTAAATTTTAAAACTCAACTTTCAATTCTTTCCTAATTCAACCCTTTCCTAATTCAACCCCTTTTCCAAATCTTAACTTTCTAAATTCAAGCTTTTAAACCTTTCCTAAATTCAAACCTTTCTTAATTTTCAAGATTTTCTAAAACTCTAAAATTTTCTAAAATCTTAAATCTTTCTAAACTCTAAAACTTTCTAAATCCTAAACTTTTCAAATTTCAAATCTTTCTAAAATTCTAATCTTTCCAAATTCAAAACTTACTAAATTTGAAACTTTCTTAAGTTGAATCTTTCTAAACCTAGAACTTTCTAAATTCTAAACTCTCTTAAACTTCAAATCTTTCCAAATCTAAGACTTTTCTAAACTCAAAACTTTCTTAATTTAAGACTTTCTTAAGTTGAAACTTTCTTAATTCAAACACTTCCTAAGTTGAAAACTTTCCTTTTTCGAACCTTTCCTAAAACGAAATTTTCTTATTTTCAAAACTTCCTTGTTTTTAAAGCTTTCCAAATTCAAAACTTCCTTTTTTTTCAAAACATTTCTAAATTCAAAACTTTCCAATTTCAAAACTTTCCTAAATCTAAAACTTTCCTAATTTCAAAACTTTCCAAAAATGAAACTTTTCTAATTCGAAACTTTCCTAAATCGAACATTTCCGAATTCAAACATTTCCTAAATCCAACCTTTCCTAATCTCCTAAACCTTCCAAGTCGAGTCAAGCTTTTCCTAAGTCTAGGTTTCCTAAACCTTCATCTTTCTCTTTTTCAAAACAAGTCCAAATCTATCTTTTCAAATCAAAGTCCAATTTTCTCAATTTCAATTTTCAATCTCCTCTTCCAATTTCAAATCAAATTCAATTTCCAATCCAATCTCTTTCTTCCAAATCAATCTTTTTATCAATCGGACTCCGGCCCAAACTACGACTGACCTGATTCCCCCAAAGGGATACGTAGGCAACTTTCATAGGTGCGGTCACAATACTTTTCAAACTTTCAATTCCACCCTCATGGGTGTGGTTTCCAAATTCTTTCCACATTTCAAATTCCAATCAATTTTCAAATTCCAATTTCAAGATTTCTATTTTCAAATTCCTATTTCCAAGTTTTCAAAGTTTCCAATTTCAATTCCATCTTTTCAAATCTATTTTCAAATCAAATCAATTTCTATTTTCCAATTCCTTCATCTTGCACTTGCATATCATGCATCATGCTAAATAAGTTTTCAAACATTATTTTTCAAAGTGAATGGGGTTGAACCATTAGTTAATTAAAGACTCTCATAGGTGAATCTAGGGTAGATTGACATGTAGGTACCGAAAGGGCGGGGTAGGGTGATAGCTTAGTGCGTCTTCCCTACACATAACCAACCTCCGAACCTAGATCACTGATTTCAAAGACCAAAAAGGAGTTATTTTTCTAAAAAGGGCTAAATATTTTCTAAAAGTTACCAAACAACCCGTTTTCTTAAAAACCCTCTCTTGAGGAGATATTTTCAAAATTGTTTTCTAAAAACCCTAAGCGTAGTCTTCGGATTATTCTTAGTTTTTAGGTGACCTAACTCACCTTAATCAAGTTAGGTGGCGACTCTGAATCTTTTTCAAAAGCCCTTTATTCAAACCTGTTTTCAATTCAAACCTGGTCGCACTCATTCTTTTAGGAGGGTGAGTTCTAACGAGAGAGTACAGCATTTTTCCCGCTTGGGTGAGTATTCCTCGAGTGCGAAAAATCTGGGCGCGACAGGTAGGTGGAGTTCTATGGTGTGGAAGGCTATGTAGGTGAAGTGTATGGGTTAGGGGAAGTTTGAATCTAGCCTAAGTGTTAGAGGAGTGAGATGGATATAGAAATTCGATTTTTTGGAGCAATTTCAGCAGAGTTTCGTATCAAATTTCGATTATAGAATATGCAAAGGGAGAGGCCAATATTTATGAGCAACTTGGGAGAGGCCTGGCGCATGTGTTACATGTGCTTGGCCAAAATTTACCCTGGTGCATGTAGCACATGCGCCAGTACTGTTCCATTGTCAGAATGCCACGTGGTACCCATTGTACTAACTAAATCCTAACGGTTGATCGAACTTTGGTCGATTTGATCAAAATCTAGGCGCATGTAGCATACGCTCTGCCACCAGGAGTGTTCGTTTAAACTTTACCTCGATAATTGAGCCAATTAGAAAGGTTTCAGATGAATCGGCTGCATCCATAGTGTTCTCCTAGGGTTTCTCGTGAACTTTCGTGTTTTCAAAAAGTTAGAATGGTGTTCGGAAGGGTGAGATATCGTCTTGGAAAATGTGTATAAAATCGCATCTCTGTGGAGCGTCTGTGATACGCTCCGCAAGAGTTCGAAAGTAGCTGTTTTTGCGCCGTGTGATCGAGGCCTTTGGGAAGCAATCTCTTCGATCGAACCGTATCGATGGAAAGTACTCTGAAAATATTTTTGAGAATTTCCTAATTTATACATTTCTTAAGTCGTTTGACGGTGTAGTATAATCAGGGAATTAGAGGAAAAGTCAATCTCGGCAGCGAGTTTGTGAGACGCTCCAAGGGTTGCTGAAAGTGGCAGTGTTCGAGCCATGCAATGAAGAGCTTCGAGAAGCGATCTCTCCGATCAAGACGTATCAATGGAAAGACCTATGAACGAGCTTTTGGGAATTCCCTGGTTTACGCATTTCTCAAGTCATTCGACAGTGCGTTATAACTAGGGAATCAGGAGAAAAAATAATTTTGGCGGAGCGTCTGCGAGATGTTTCAGGGAACTTTTATCGAGTCGGGGGTGTTTAGTGTCGTAAGGTCCTCCTTAGGTTAAATAGAGGTGTATGGCATGACCCACCATTTAAAATTCTAGGACCGGTGTTATTTCGAGGCACGTTCAGGTTGTCAGGGGCAAAATGGTCATTTTAACCGAGTTTGGTTGGAAATGGTCAGGAATGGATCGTAGTGTCATGTTAAGCGTGCCGAGTCATTCTGAGATGATCCCGGGAGAGTCTTTTACCGTTCAATGAGGTTTGTGCAATGCTGGGGTGTTTAGGGGTAAAGCGGTCATTTTGACTGGAATTAACTGAAATGGGACCGAAATTGCACCGAATGGCGTGTGGAGTATGCCTAACCATTTAGTAACATTTTGAAAGGGTGGACTTACCATTTTAATAGATTTTGAACTTTCTCAAAATGTGCCTGGAGGTCCAAGGGGCTGGTTTAGTGATTTTTTATCGAGTCGGGCTAGCAGGCTTCGGTGTTGACCTAGGTGTTGGTTCCCGAGACCGTCCGATCTCGAAAAACTACATGTGCGGTGTTGGTCCCTGAGACTGCTTGGTCTCAAAGAGCTACCTATGGGGTGGTGTTGGTTTCTGAGAACGCCTGGTCTCAAAAAGCTATCTATAATGGTGGTGTTGGTCTCGGAGAACATCTAGTTTCGGAGAACTACCTGATGACGAACATTCTACATTGGCAAGCTAGCAGGTGCTAGAAGTGAACCATCTGAAATTTGATAAGGTGTTGGTCCCCGAGATCGGGCGATCTCGGGAAGCTACCTGGATGGCGTCGGTTCCCGAGACTGCCTAGTCTCGGAAAACTACCTGGAATGCCTAGGGACATAACGGTGTTTGTGGCTTCAGTGAGACCTTGTGGGCCCGAGAAGCTACTAGTTGACTGGATTGGAGTTTGAAAGACCCGTCTTGGGTTGCATGTGTTGTGATGTTTGAGAACTGGGTTCGGTTGGGCCGGAAATTGCCGAGCGCGCAAAAATGGGGTGCTTACAAAAACCATGTGGATCTTATATTGTGAGTGTATGTCCATTGACGATTGAATCAAAACTTTAAAGGTTTGGAGTCACATAAATGAGCTCATTTGTGTTGTTTAGCATGATTCATCACCCATACACATGAGCCTCTCTTTTGTATGAATTGTTACATATTCTTGCAAGTGATAGGAGTTTGCAGTGGCATCTAATGTTGACTTGAGTAAGATTATACACTTATTCCTTATTCTTATCTTGATTGGCAATTCACAAAAGGATGTTTGTGGGGATCATCATTGAAAAGCTTCACGAGACACTACTCGTCCACTAGGGGTAACTTAGGGGTTTAAAGGCTCGGTGCATAAACTAAATGCATCTGTGACTCCTACAAAAGTGGAGATTATCCTTTATGTCTTTGATAGTTTTTGCTAGGGACTAGCAAAATGTAAGTTGGGGGGCGTGATTATACTGTAAAAGTGTAATTATTAGCCTTTAATTCCCACTTTGTTAGACTTAAATTATTGTTAATTTTCTTATTTTAGTTAGATATATGATTTGTTATATTTTGTGCGTGTTTTGTAGGTTGTAGAGCTAATAAAGGCAAATTAGACGCAAATAATGATCAAGGCGGGTTAAAAACGAACAAATTGGCAATGAGAAGTCCAACCCATCTCAATAGTTTGGCCATAACTTTTTACTTCAATGTCCGATTGAGCTATTAGATAGAAGACTTTAAGCTCTACAACTTTGCCTCTAATGTACATCAACTGAATCAAGCTTCAAGGTATTTAAATCAAGTTTCAAAATTTCTAGGTCGAATAGTGATGAATAGTAATGGTTACTATTCACCCTCCAAATGGTGCGTTCGGAGGCACTTTAGACGGCTGTCAGACGCACCGTCCAAACGGTATTCGGATAGTTACTATTCATTCAAATTGCATTTTTTGCATCCGAAACTGCATTTTTAGGGTTTTTTTGTAGTTTTTTTTGTGTAGTTAGGGTTAGTTTGAGGTAGAGGGGCAGCAGGAGAAGCTCCAAGAAGGTTAGTTTTTTCATGTTTCTTCATTTTTAGCTTAGATTTAGCTTTGTAATGATAGTATAGGAGTAGAACTTGTAAATTTCTTCATTGTATTGCATTTTTTTTTTACTGTCTTGCAATTTCTTTCTACCCAAACAGCTTTAATATTCAAGTAAATTTTAGATTTAAGTCTCTATATACTTTCTTTACATTTTTATATGTTTTTATGATGTATTCAAGTAGCTAGAATTTAAATTGAGTTTAAATGTGAAAATCACTCAAGAAATCCAAAAGTTTGAATGGAGGTGTCTCATGTATTAATTGTCATATTTTTCTAGATTTTGAAATTTCTAGTAATTTCATGTGGATGTTTTAGAAAACTTAGATTATTGACTAAGTTTGGAGATTTTCATCACTCAAATCGATGGTATTAATTTAGGGCTATTTACTAGAAAATAATCTCCACAATTGCTAAGAATTCATTCTCATAAATTGATTGAAGATGCCTTAGAAAACTTAGGTTATTGACTATGTTTGGCAAATCAATGCACAAACCACAAATTTGGTATTGACCTAGTTAAATCGATAGTATTAACCTTTGATTCCCTATTGAACATGTATCTAATTTCAATTGCTTGAGAATTATTGGTTTTTAAAGTTAAATCCTCCGAACCAAACACTCTTAGATGTAGTATTTGATTTGAGTTATACACCTCATTGAAAGTTTTGGATGAATTGAGTGATTGAATCATTTAAATCCAATTCCCTTTTAATTGCTTTAATTCTAGTTTAATTTGCTTTAATTTAATTGTCTAGTTATTAATTGCTTTAAATTTTCATTGCACTAGTTTAATAATTCAAAACCCTACAAAAACTAAAAGATTTTTGGTCTTTTATTTTTCCTTTTTATTTTAGATCCAATTCCCCTTTTTATTGCAATTCAATTCTAGATTAGGTTAGTGTAAGGTGAATGTTTGAGCCTATATTTGGCTAGGTCCCTTGGGAGAGAACGATACCGGATTACTGGTTTATACTTTATAGTGATGCTCGTACTCTTGTGGGAAACTAACTCCATTTGTAGGAATACCGCATTTGGGGGCGAACCAGATATAAAGCTTTAAACACAAAGAAGGTGTCAGATTTTTCTCGATTAAAATCAATCCATGTAAATCTAAAAAAATCATCGACAGCCACAAAAATATATTTATTTTCTCCAATACTCTCTATTTGAGTAGAACCCATAAAATCCATATGAGCTAGTTTCAGAGGTCTAGATGTTACAATCTGCTCAACTTTCTTACATGTAGACTTAATTTGCTTCCCCAATTGGCAAGGTCTATAAACACAATTTGTGTTTTTTTTCAAGTTTTGGAATTCCACGGATGAGTTTAGAACTAGAAAGTCTAGATAGATCATTAAAGTTCACATGCCTAAGTCTTTGATGTCACAACTCAGTTTCATCGAGTTTAGCAGAATTGCAAGTAATGCCATTCTCTGAAGTGATCCCATAGCAATTGTTAGAGGTACGCACACCTTTCATAACATAAGTATCCTTTTTATTGAAAATAGAACATTCAGTTTTGGAAAACTGTATTTGATGTTGTGCGTCACACAACTGACTGATGCTTATAAGATTAGCCTTTAAGTCCTCAACTAGTAGTACATTATTGAGGATGGAACCCTTGAGATTTTATATTACCTTTTCCTACAACTTTGGAGGTGCTGCCATCTTCAAAAGTTACTAAACCTCCATCACATTTAGTCACAACATCAAAATATGCTTTATTATTACACATATGCCTTGAGCAGCCACTATCCAGATACCACACATTTGAGTTGTGAGCCTTTAGAGCAGTGTGGACAACAAATCCTCTCAGGTCATTTTTCCTTATTCATACAGTTTTAGGGTTAGCATTTGGATGCTTTGAAAGAGACTGTTGGTTAGGCTTTTGACCTTTCTTTGAAGTATGTTTAACCACAAATCTTGCCATATAGTTCCCTTAGTATTGAGGCTTAGCATGTCTTTGAAAATTCTTATTAGTAAAATTCCTTTGCTCAGCTAACACAGGGAATCTATTACACATCTGACCATTGTATGATCTACTTGGGTTTAGAAGATTGAGAGTTTGAACATAATCCACAGGTAATCCATACAATTTATGACATTGTGGCCGAATATGACCTCTTATACCACAGTGGTGACAAATAGGTACAAAATAAAAAGAATTACCTTAATTTTGACGAGTATCGTACCTTTCTTTCATAACAAATTTGATGGGCTTACTGTATTGGTGTTGCTTTAACTTGGATGGTTTAGCCTCATATCTAATATCACGTGTATCCCAAGAATGTTTTTGATTCAAACACACTTTCTCTACCGTGGATGCACTTGCCTTGTACTTCTTGAAGGTTATATTAGACTTAGCGAGATTAGTTTCTAGTTTCAAAAAATTTTTTTTCAAGAGACTTCTTAAAACCATCCCTCTCAAATGCATCCTTCTTAAGAAACTTAACTTTGTCAGTTAGGGTTATCCGATGCTTCGTCAACTGACTAATCTCGGCTTGAGCATCGATATTCACCCTTTTTAAGTGTAAGCACCCCATTTTCGACCGCTCGGCAGTCTACACTCCGTCCAGACTTGTTTTCAAGTCATTTTGGGCATATTCCTATTGAATCCAACCCTCTAGGTCCAAATTCCGTCTTTACATCGCTTCGTGGGCCTGTTAGGCCCAAATAGAGGCAAAATGACAAAAATGCCCTTAGGGGCATTGTCCTTTCTTATTCCAATTCCAATCTCTCTCTCGAGACAGTTTATTCCTCGAGACGGTCCGAGTAGCAAAACTACTCATAAAACCGTTAGAGTGGCGGAAACACTCAAAAAACCGTTAGAGTAGCGGAAGCACTCACAAAACCGTTAGAGTGGCGGAAACACTCAAAATCCAGGCACGTCTCTTTGGAGACGGTAAGACCCTTCTCCAATCCCACTTTCGAGACAGTTTATTCCTCGAGACGGCTCCAATCCAGGCACGTCTCTTTGGAGACGGTAAGACCCCTTTCCAATCCCACTCTCGAGACAGTTTATTCCTTGAGACGGCTCCAATCCAGGCACGTCTCTTCGAAGACGGTAAGACCCCTTCCAGTCCCACTCTCGAGACAGTTTATTTGTCGAGACAGTCCGAGTAGCAAAACTACTCACAAAACCTTTAGAGTGGCGGAAACACTCACAAAACCGTTAGAGTGGCGGAAACACTCACAGAACCGTTAGAGTAGCGGAAATACTCATAGAACCGTTAGAGTAGCGGAAATACTCACAGAATCGTTAGAGTAGCAAAACTACTCACAAAACCGTTAGAGTAGCAAAAGTACTCACAAAACCGTTAGAGTGGCGGAAACACTCACAATCCAGGCACGTCTCTTCGGAGACGGTAAGACCCCTTTTCCAATCCCACTCTCGAGACAGCTTATTCCTCGAGATGGTTTCAATCCAGGCACGTCTCTTCGGAGACGGTAAGACCCCTTTCCAATCCCTCTCTCGAGACAGTTTATTCCTCGAGACGGTCTGAGTAGCAAAACTACTCACAAAACCGTTAGAGTAGCGGAAATACTCACAAAGCCGTTAGAGTAGGGGAAATACTCACAAAGCTGTTAGAGTAGCGAAAATACTCACAAAGCCGTTAGAGTAGTGGAAATACTCAACCCCGTCCGAGTAGCGGAAATACTCAACCCCGTCCGAGTAGCGGAAATACTCACACTATTAGAGTGGTGGAAACACTCAAAACCTAGGTCAATACCCGTGTCTGTTAGCTCACTTCGGTGAAAAATGACCAGACTACCCTTAGGACCTTTTTCGAAACTTTTCGGTCAAGAGGGCCATTTTGCCCCTAGGCATCCGAACGCCCCGGGAACCACACCGGCTCTGGGTATCAAACCGGTAACCTCCCGAGAATACTTTTTATAGTATTCTCAATCTTCCTTTACTTTTCCGGATCATTCCGAATTAGTTCCGGCCAAACCGGTACAAAATGACCGTTTTGCCCCTCGAGGGCCCGTCTCCTTCTTCGACCACACCGACTCTGGGTATCAAACCGGTAATGTCCTGAAAATACTTTTTATAGTATCCTCAACCTCCCTTTACCTTTCCGGACCATTCCGAGTCAGTTTCGGCAAACCCGGCACAAAATGACCGTTTTGCCCCTAGTGGGCCGGTCTCCTTTTCTGACCACGCCGGCTCTGGGAGCCAAACCGGCAACTTCTGGGAACATTCTAAATAATGTTTCCAGATCCCAAGTCTTTTTCCGGGACAATCTGAGTTCGCCCCGGCAGTTTTCCGGTCCGATTGACCGTTTTGCCCCTAAAGGCCCGGTCAACCTTTCCGACCCACCTTATCTTCATTTTTCAAGTCAAATACCTCCAGGACACTATTTCAAGTGTTCCTGCTCCTTTCCGGCCTTCCGGGTCACTCCCGGCTCCTTCAAATCATTCCCGGACTTTCCGGAGCCACTCCTAGCGAAGCCAAGCTAAAGTTTACCTGGTAGTCACTAGTACAGGCGCCCAAATCTAGTCAAAGATACGTTGCTTGCCGACCTTAATTGTTTCCTAAATGGTTGGCGCTACTAGTAGTGGCGCCAAGCCAAAAAATGGCCTAGCGCCACTCCTAGTGGCACCAGTGTATAATTTGGCCTTGCGCCACTGCAACAGGCGCCAGGTTTGTCTTCCCTCTATAAATACAGAGCCTCGTTCAACGTGAGAGGGGTCTGCAAACTTAACCTAAGAATCTCATATCTCGATATACAGAGCTCGAGCACCTCCAAAACCCTAGCCTCCCTAGGTTTTCCCAAACCCTAGCCACTATACACAAACCCTAGCCTCCTATACACTCATACACTAGCCTTCAACCACTCTTTGAAGACTTGAAGAGCAGCCATCCAAAGCTTGAAGACAATCCTTGGAGACTGAAGGTGAAGATCAAGACCGAAGACCGAAGATCGAAGACTGCACAGCGCACAAAATAAACAAGAAACAAGGTAGGCTTTCTCTTTAATTTTCTGCACTTCCCCCCTCTCTCTTCTCTCTCCAACCCACTTGGGTTTTCTCTATTTTAATCCCCCATCTCTTTCTCGCCCTTTCTTTGCATGCTTGCAACAAGGGGATTCCCGGTCCATGTGTAGGATTGGACTATTGGAGAGTCACCGTGTCGGGGGCTTTCTTCTAGTCTAACCAAAGACCACGTGGGTTCGGCTCCCTTGATTATGTGGTGAAGCTTTAACCTTGTATGTTCACAACCCCAAATTGCATTGTGTATATCATAATCTTGCATCTTCCAAAATTCGTTTGCAAAGTTGTTTTCAAAACTGTTTTCAAAATTGCATCAAAATCTCTTTTTCAAAACTTGTTTTCAAAACCACAATTCTAGGGTGATTCTAGCTTTTCCATGGCTAGGGTTGCTTTAGGAAAGTGTTACATTAAAAGTGACCTTTTGGTCTATATTTTCAAACTTTATTGTTTTCAAAACCGCTTTCCTAAAGTGGTTCTAGCCTTCCTATGGTTAGAATTGCTTTAGGAAAGTGAGACGTTTTTATACTCTCCAAAACTCTCTCTCTTCAAAAATCTCTTCCTAAAAATCTCTTTTTCAACATATTTTCCCAAAACTCTCCTCTCCAAAATTGCTTTCAAAAACTCCATTCCAAAATCTATTTTTCAAAACCTCATTTTTCAACTCCTTTCCAAAACTCTTTCTCTTTAAAATCCCTTCCTAAAAACTCTCTTCAAAAACCTTTCTAAAATATTCTCTTCCCAAAATCTTCCTTCTAGAAATTTCCTCTCTAGGATTTCCTTCTAAAATTTTTGTTTCTAAAAACACACTTTCCAAAAATTCCTCCCTAGGATTCCTTTCTAGAAAACCTTCGTTTTCAAAAACGCATTTTCCAAAAAAACTCTTTTCTTAAAGCCCAAATCAAGCCCTAGAAACCACGATTAGGAAACCCTAGTTTTCTTTCAAAAAACATGATTTTCAAACTTTGCCCTAAACCTAGGTTTCCAAACTCTTTTGTTTTCTACATCAAAACTATCCTTGTTTCCAAAACCTATTTCCTACGTCAAAACTACAATTTTCCAAAACTAGGGTTTATAGAGTCTCCCTTTCCAAATTCTTGCCAAATCCTATCTTCCCTTTAGGAAACCAAATCAAATCTCCCCATTTAGGAAACTAGATCCCATCTTCCGTTTTTGGAAACAAAATCAAATCTTTTCTTTTAGAAACCAAATCCAATCCCTTCCTAATCCAAACCTTTCTTAATTCAATTCCTTCCTAAACCATAAGTTTCCTAAACCTAAACATTAAACCTTTCTTTAAATTTCAAAATCCGACTCTTTCTTAATTCAAATCCTTCCTAGACTTCCACTTTCCTAAACCTTAAGTTTCCAAAAACTTGAACATAAAAATCTTTCCTAATTCAACCCCTTTTCCAAATCTTAACTTTCTAAATTCAAGCTTTTAAACCTTCCCTAAATTCAAACCTTTCTTAATTTCAAGATTTTCTAAAACTCTAAAATTTTCTAAAATCTTAAATCTTTCTAAACCCAAAACTTTCTAAATCTTAAACTTTCTAAATTTCAAATCATTCTAAATCCTAAACTTTCCAAAACTTCAAAATCTTTTCAAATCTAAAACTTTTCTAAACTCAAAACTTTCTTAATTCAAGACTTTCTTAAGTTGAAACTTTTCTTAATTCAAACATTTCCTAATTCGAAATATTTTCTAATTTCAAAACTTCCCTATTTCAAAACTTTCTAATTTTCAAAACTTCCCTATTTCAAAACTTTCTAATTTCAAAACTTCCCTATTTTAAAACTTTCTAATTTTCAAAACTTTATAATTTTCAAAACTTTCCTATTTCAAAACTTTCTTAAATTCAAAACTTTCCTAAACCTAAAACTTTCCTAAAGTTGAAACATTCCAAATTCAAAGCTTTCCAAAAATGACACCTTCCTAAATCGAACCTTTCCTAATTCAACCTTTCCTAAATCCAACCTTTTCTTAATCTCCTAAACCCTCCAGATCGAGTCAAATCTTTCCTAAGTCATCTTTCCTAAGTCTAGGTTTCCTAAACCTCAATCTTTCCAAAACAATTCCAATTCCTTATCTCCTAGTTCAAATCAAATTGAATTTCCAATTCAATCTCTTTCTTTGAAATCAACCCTTCTGTTTTCAATCGGACTCCGGTCCGAACTACGACTGACCTGATTCCCCCAAAGGGATACGTAGGCAACCTTCATAGGTGCGGTCACAATACTTTTCAAACTTTCAATTCCACCCTCATGGGTGCAGTTTTCAAAATCTTTTCAAATCTCAAATTCCAATTCCAAAATTTCTATTTTCAAATTTCTACTTTCAATTTTCAAGCTTTCCAATTTCAATTCTATTTCTTCAAATCTATTTTCAAATCAAATCAATTTCTTTTCAAATTAATTTCTATTTTCCATTTCTCTTAACTTGCACTTGCATATCATGCATTATATTTTTCAAACATTATTTTTCTAAAGTGAAATAAGATTAAACACAGGTTAGTTAAAGACTCTCATAGGTGAATCTAGGGTAGATTGACATGTAGGTACCGAAAGGGCGGGGTAGGGTGATAGCTTAGTGCGTCTTCCCTACACGTAACCAACCTCCGAACCTAGATCACTGTTTTCGTAAGACCAAAAGGAGTTATTTTTTTAAAAAGGGCTAAATGTTTTCCAAAGGTTGCCAAACAACCCTTTTTCCTAAAAAAAACCCTCTCTTGAGGATGTTTTCAAAAATCGTTTTCCAAAAACCCTAAGTGTAGCCTTCGGATTATTCTTAGTTTTTAGGTGACCTAACTCACCTTAATCAAGTTAGGTGGCGACTCCGAATCTTTTTCAAAAGCCCTTTATTCAACCTATTTTTCAATTCAAACCTAGTTGCACTCATTCTTCTAGGAGGGTGAGTTCTAACGAGAGAGTACAGCATTTTTCCCGCTTGGGTGAGTATTCCTCGGGCGCGAAAAATTTGGGCGCGACAGCTGGCGACTCCACTGGGGACACTTAGATGGTTAGGCCGTTAGTCATGTCTCTTTACCCTTTACCTATGTAGAGTCTTCAATTAACTTGGTTCAATCCTATTCACTTTAAATTTTCAAAACCAATTTTTCAAAATTATTTTAAAAAAAAAAACATGCATTTATTCATATTATCTTGTATTATGTTTGTCATCCACATACTGACACTTGCATCTTTGTTTTGTAGGTGCGCTTTATGTTTAAATTTTGTTAACTGTTTTGCATGAATGTGATGTACAGGATGAATGGGAGTTGTTGGGCCCTTTCCTCCACTTTTAAAAATCACACACACACTGCATGTGCACTTGCATTCTGCATATTTGCATACCCTGATATGTCCTTTCTAGTTAGAAAGGGAGAACGGTATATTGGTTGTGGGCAAGATGCTGTGTCAGTTTCTTCGCCTACGGCCTGTTGATGGTTCCCCCGCTCGGATCACCAACCGATCATGGCACCACCTCGAGGAGTGGGCCTAGGTTTGAAGATCCGGGGACTGAGCCTTTTTAGGACGCATTAGTCAACCCTCAACCTCATACTCATATAGACACCATGCATAGCCGAACCTCTGCCGGATTTAGGACACGAGCACCATTTTCAAAATCACGGAGGAAAGGACGACTGCTTTTACTTTCATTTATACCTGTTGTTATAATGCTTGTATTTATACTGTTATAATGCCTGTCTAACTGTTCATGCATGCATGTTTACTTCAATTGTACCTTTTCTCTTTATACTTTTTGCATATTCATGTTCATGCATTCAATATTCCATGTCAAGACAAGAGTTCCAAGTAACTCAAGTCACTGCATTCTCATACATATGATCAACCCATTGAGAGTGACACCAACGTCACTCTCCCTTGCATTAAACCTACCTAAACCCTAAGGGTTCCCGCGTAACCCTAAGGACTCATTGCATGCATCTCAATTCATTCCATAAGAGGGGCCCCAATCCCTCTATGCTCACGGAGATAGGGTTGCCAAGAAGACAAGGGGCAATCAATCAACAAGGTCTCTCAGCGACCTCCTCGACATTAAATCCAATGAAGGCGAATCCGAAGACTCAAGAGTAGTTTAGGGTCTCCCTTTGTAAAAGTAGATAGGTGGAAGTCCAAAGGAAAATGTTCCCCCCTCCCCCTATTAAAATGTATTCCAATTCTTTTGTACCTTAAACCCAAAATTTAATGTACTTCTTTATTTTTATGAATGAATGCCTGAATGGCTGAAGATTCCTACTCGACGGTAAAGTATCTGCATATAGGGGCAAATCCCCTATCTCCAAGAGTGAGCCAATGCATCATGTATAGTCTCCCCTCTAAGTAGGGGCACCTCTAGGATATGCATTGTATAAAAATTTTCAAATCAAGGCACTAACTTCTCTTTTGTTTCTTGTCTTTTCTCTGCCCCCTCCTCATCTCTAAGTACTAAGAGAACTGAAGACAAAAGCAAGACAAGAAGGAGGTTTCCTCAACCATCTATTTATGATTATCCTATTGCTCACATATTCACTTTTATTATGTTCATACACCCATATCCATTCCAAGACAAGAGTTCCAAGAAACTCAAGTCATTTCATTTTCATGCATTTAATCAACCGTAGAGAGAAAAGAGCAATCCAATCTCATGTTAATCAAACCTACCAAAACTCCTAAGGGTTCTTAAACCCTAAGGATTCATGGCATGCATAGAACCATATCTCGAGAGAGGCCCAAATCTCTCTCAGTCCATGGAGGTGGGATTGCCCAAATAAAGAAACATCAACCGGCCCACGCCGAAGAGGTATTGTATTGCATAATAGGGGCAAAACCCTACCTCCCAAATGGACTTGTCATCATGCCTAGATTCCCTCAACAAAGGGACCTCCATAGGACATGCATCGCATAGAACCTCCAACTTCACATACTGACTGTATTCTGTTTTTCTTTTTCTTTTTGTAGGTCAGAGAGCACGACTAAATTCGTGGAATCCCTCTGGTACCCCACCAAGTTCAAACTCATGGAAGAATGGGCCTAATTGTTAGAAGAGGCCAAACCTACATTAAGGAGAAAGAAGAACTAGCCATCCATCTGCAAGACGTTACCTCCCCGCCATGCTGCGACAATCACTGTCCATGCAGAAAAAGGCTTCATCGTTTGCAAAGTTTTGTCAGATATGTGCATTACTACAAAAGAATCTCCTAACTTCCGAATGCATGCCAAACACCGCAAGAGATCTGTCAATCTACCCTCTGTCATTTGGTGATACACCTAAAGAATGAAATGCCAAAGAAGCTAGCTGTTTCAAAACCATGTCAGGGGTTTTCTCACCAAGAGATCCACAAGAAAAGGGAGATTTCCATAAAATTCATCTATTTTCTTTTCGTCTTTCTATTTCTCGCATATCTTCTTTAAATAAACATTGCATGCCCTGTAATTATGTTTTTAAAATGAAAATAGGTAGTTCCTAGTTTATCCCCTTTGTCTAATACTCTTATGGACGATTGTCTCATTTAGGGATTCTTCCCCATTTGGTAAATAACTCAACTTAAAGGATGGGATAGCATGGGCAACCTATTTAAAAGGGGTTAAAACCTTTGAGAGACTGAGAGAGAGAGTGAGAGATAGGAGGAAGACAATCTCAACAAATAGGTGCAAATTCTATTGAAGGGGTGACACTTGTATGATATCCTGGCTAAGCGATGGGCAGCCGAGTACTCAAAATGATGAGAAGCCCTTATTCTATTTATCCTAAATAAACACTACCCCTTGCTCAGCCCACTAGAGCTGTAACTGATTTTTATTCAGATGTCCCCAAACCAATAACCATCCCCCACATTGGGGTAAGCACAGAGTAGTTGATTCGGCAAAAACACACCATTTTTTAGAAACATTGTCTAAATTTTGTATAAAGGCTTTATGGACTAAGCAATTTAATTTGAAGTGATGAAAGGCCCTCATTTCTTCTACCATACACAAAAATATCCCCTTTGCTTAACCCACTAGTGCCTCGCAGAAAGCGGAAGATTCTTTGTCAACCCCGATCCGAAACCATCCCCCCACACTGGGGTAGACATGTAGCAGAAGATCTGGCAGATAATATCATCGACCATCAAGCGGAAGTAACGTGAAGGCTATATGGATCAAGCAATCTTGTTCAAAATGAAGAGAGGCCCTCATTTCACTTCCCATACAGTTAAAAGCAACCCTTGTCGAACCTATTGAACCGGTTATCTTTCTTTTCCAAAACACACCCCAACCTAGGGATCACCGTCCACAACCGGTTAAATGAAAATGTTAAGGAAAGGATTTGAGAGAAAGAAGTTGTAAAAATGTTCTTCTTGTCAAAGGCAACAAGAAAAAAAGAAAAAAAAAAAAGAAGAAGCATATCAGTAGAAAGACCGAAAAAGAGTCATGTTGTGCTATCTTTAAAAAGCATATAAAGCCAAAAGTCAGGAAAAAGGGGCAAATGTCAGACTAAGAAGGTCAAAAGTTACAAGAAAGGTCAACTCCTCTTGTAAAAGAAAAAATTCGAAGGTGATCCTAGGTAACAAAGCCACCAAGTAGAAGCTATAGGTTTGAGCCTTTGCCCTTTCTTGTTAAACCCTAACCTATGGCCTACATTACAACCCTATTAAAGTCCACTCTGATTGAGAAGGATTGCTTGATCTAAATGAGCCAAATATGTTTCTAAAGCTAGAGGAGGATATCAAGGGATGAAACCCCAGTGGAAGACCAACCAAGGATGGTGCGGATCTAACCCTACTGGAAGCAACATTAAATTTGAGCTTACATATCCCGTTCATTCATAAACCCCTTAACCTAGCCTACGTTACGGTCCAAATTAAAGTCCTCTCTGATCAAAGAGAATTGCTTAGTCCAAATAAGCCTGAACAATACTAAGACAAGTAGGGTGAGAAAGGAGAATTGGAAGAGAATGCAAGGGGCAATCTCATGCTCCAAGATGTGCTCAGATGGTTTCGGTTTTAATAACCCATTAAAAGAAAATCTTTGAGCCTAAATATCCCTTTATTTCTTACAACCCCTAAACCCAACCTACATTAAGGTCCTAAAAGAAGTCTTCTCAGATTGAGGGCTTAGCTGTTTATCGCTCTGCAAAGGGCATGCGAGTTGTCGCTCGAGCCATGATGGCATTTTGGAGATCTGTGAGAGAAACCCAAGTGAGCTCAGAAACACCCCAAACAGTAACCCTGTAGAAAGTAGGGATAAGATAGCAAACCAAAAGGTCAAGATCCCTAGAGAATAGAGCAAATGCTATCACACCCCGATGAGAATGGGACAAAACTAAATGGGGCAGAATCCTGGAAAGGAACAGAATCCTAAGAGTATGGGCCTAAGGGGCAATCCTGGGATTTTCTTTGTAAATAGCTTATATACATGTAGTACTGATGCATCCATGACATGTATAACCTGTACATCCATTTAGATTCATGTGTAGTTTGTATCTATGTATGCATTCAGCTGCGTTCCTGTAGGAACTTGTTCATTTGTAAGGAAGTAGGTTATGCATTTAAATCAATTCTTACATAAATCTATGCATTTATCACCAAAAAAAATGGGGAACATTGCATTAAATTCTATTTATGTATGCACATTATCCAAAAGTATAACGTGCATTCAATTCCAATTCTGTGTGAACCTGTGCATTCATAAAAAGTAGGACACACATTCAATTCATAAAAAAAAAGTATGACATGCGTTCACCCCTTACCGGGGCATTCTTAAACTGTTTTTGTACAAAACTCACTCTATGTCTTTCTCTTTCCTCGAATTAGAAACAGGGAACAAAGCAAAATATAAAAAGGAACTGAAGCCACCCCTCGGATATCTCCAGTACTGGTTCACACCTCAGAAAGCTCAGATTTTCATGACTAACAAGAAACAGAGAATGGGGGAATGACCCACCCTCGACCTCCCCGATCAAACGACTTCAAAAGAGGGAAAGTGAATAAGTGTCCGATCACCCAAAGTTGGAATAATGAAGCACATCCTCAACAATGAGCATTGCCCCCCTGCCAAAGTCTAGTAAGGCTCGCGAAGGTCTGTCCCATAAACCATAGGAGCATATGAGTGTCCTTCACGAATCCTGGCGAGCAACGCATGCAATCAATGGCCAGTCAAGTCACCCCCTCGTGGAAAGATCAACAAGTTCAAGAGAAACAGAGCTAGGGCTATCATGGAGAAATGGACCAATCTTGAGAAGTATGTCAACCCCCTGAATGAGTTCTCCTATGCGTCGCAAACTCAAAATGAGAAAAACAAGAACTTCATTGGGACATAAGGAAACTGGGGTTGTAGATCAGAAGAAAAAGCCCTGCAAAATGGAGCCCAAGTTGAAGAGCGACAATCGTGATGCAGCCATCAGGAAAAGTGGGTCCCATAATGTCAGTTGAACCATCCCGAAGACCTAGGAGGAAGCCATACTCATGGGGAGTAGGGGCAAACTCACATTCCCCAAAATGGAAGAAAGACAGGTCAGGTGGGAACTGCTATCAGAAAGCAAGCTACATTAACAGGAGAGAAGCCATGCAACCAAAGGACCAGCAAAAATGTCTTGCTCATCTGAAGGATGCCGGTCATACCAAACCCGTAGTCAGCTCAAAATAGCGTCGGCCATCCGAAAAGTCAAAAGTGGAAAACTTCAATGTCTATCTCATCCTCGAGGGTTGGCTCAACGGAGGGAAGGGGTCGACTGGAGGCCTACTCCCCCCTCCCACCCTGGCTAGAAGGTGCTCGATTGGTAGAGTGCTGACTACCCCTAGAGCAGCTGGGGCTGCCGACAAGAATCTGTTCGGGCCATCTTCCCGAAGCAGTGACTCTTCTCAGAACCCTCATCGCTTGCTCCCGCCATCCTGAAAGGTGAGTCAAGGTAAGAGGTATTAGAATTCGATATATGCAGTTCAAAAGATAAAGAAATAAAAGCAACAAAGAAATAATAATGATAATAACCAAAGGTGAAACATAAAATAATAATGAAGGGCACAACTTCCATATACATCCTATTCAGACCAACCTAAAAGTTTCTTAAACTTTTCATTCAAAGTTTCTTTTCTAAAATCAACTATCAAAGGTTCCTTAAAAATTTCTCAAAAAGTTTCTTGACTTTTTCTCTTCAAAAAGTTCTTTTTCAAAAATCAATTTCCCAAGGGTTTCTTATTATTATCCTCTAAAAGTTTTCAAAAATTCTTTCTTCTAAAATTTCCTTTCCAAAGTTAGTTTTCAAAAGGTTTTCTGATTCTGTTTTCCAAAAGTTCTTTTTCAAAATCACTTCTTAAAATCAAATTCTACTTCGAAAATCAGGGTCAAAAATCATTTTCAAAATCATGTCTAAAATTTTTTCAATCCATCTCCAAGTTTTTCTGATTTAGTTCTTCAAGAAAATCCCTCTTCCAAATCCTGGCCCCCCCAAACTTTTCTTTCAAAAAAGTCTTAGACAAAATAAATCCTTAAAAATTTTCAAGGTTTCACTCAAAAAATTCTTCCCTCCAAAATTTCTATCAAGTTCCGAAGTTTTCTATCCTAAATCCTTGTCCATCTCAAAAATTTTCAAATCCGAAAGAGTTCTTAAATTCTTACCTCCAAAATGTCTCCTAAAATGCTATTTTCAAAAATCTTTCTAAGTTTTCTGTCCAATAAGATTTCAAAACTTAAGTCTTAGGTCAAAATGAATTCCCTCCAAATTCTGGGCAGTTTTGCCCTTTTTCCCGCCAAAACTCGTTTTCGAAGGCCTTTTTGGCCTGTTATCCGTTTTCGACCCCCGTTGTCGAAGGATTTCCAGTGTCTGTCCCTCCGACTGCCTCGCGGTCAACATGGGACTCTTACTCTTATCGTTTTTTGTCTTTGACAAGCAAATACAAAAAAAGAGGGGCAGCTGTAAGCACCCCATTTTTGACCGCTCGGCAGTCTACACTCCGTCCAGACTTGTTTTCAAGTCATTTTGGGCATATTCCTATCGAATCCAACCCTCTAGGTCCAAATTCCGTCTTCCATCGCTTCGTGGGCCTGTCAGGCCCAAATAGAGGCAAAATGACCAAAATGCCCTTAGGGGCATTGTCCTTTCTTATTCCAATTCCAATCCCTCTCTCGAGACAGTTTATTCCTCGAGACGGTCCGAGTAGCAAAACTACTCATAAAACCGTTCGAGTGGCGGAAACACTCATAAAACCGTTAGAGTAGCGGAAGTACTCACAAAACCGTTAGAGTGGCAGAAACACTCAAAATCCAGGCACGTCTCTTCGGAGACGGTAAGACCCCTTTCCAATCCCACTCTCGAGACAGTTTATTCCTCGAGACGGCTCCAATCTAGGCACGTCTCTTTGAAGACAGTAAGACCCCTTTCCAATCCCACTCTTGAGACAGTTTATTTCTCGAGACGGCTTCAATCCAGGCACGTCTCTTCGAAGACGGTAAGACCCCTTCCAGTCCCACTCTCGAGACAGTTTATTCCTCGAGATGGTCCGAGTAGCAAAACTAATCACAAAACCGTTAGAGTGGCGGAAACATTCACAAAACCGTTAGAGTGGTCGAAATACTCACAGAACCGTTAGAGTAGCGGAAATACTCACAGAACCGTTAGAGTAGCAAAACTACTCACAGAACTGTTAGAGTAGCGGAAGTACTCACAAAACCGTTAGAGTGGCGGAAACACTCACAATCCAGCCACGTCTCTTTGGAGACGGTAAGACCCCTTTTCCAATCCCACTCTCGAGACAGTTTATTCCTCGAGACGGTTTCAATCCAGGCACGTCTCTTCAGAGACGGTAAGACCCCTTTCCAATCCCTCTCTCAAGATAGTTTATCCCTCGAGACAGTCTGAGTAGCAAAACTACTCACAAAACCGTTAGAGTAGCGGAAATACTCACAAAGCCGTTAGAGTAGCGGAAATACTCACAAAGCCGTTAGAGTAGCGGAAATACTCACAAAGTCGTTAAAGTGGCGGAAATACTCAACCCCGTCCGAGTAGCGGAAATACTCACACCGTTAGAGTGGCGGAAACACTCAAAACCTAGGTCAATACCCGTGTCTGTTAGCTCACTTCGGTGAAAAATGACCAGACTACCCTTAGGACCTTTTTCGAGACTTTTCGGTCAAGAGGACCATTTTGTCCCTAGGCATCCGAACGCCCCGGGAACCACACCGGCTCTGGGTATCAAACCGGTAACCTCCCGAGAATACTTTTTATAGTATTCTCAATCTTCCTTTACTTTTTCGGATCATTCCGAATTAGTTCCGGCCAACCCGGTACAAAATGACCATTTTGCCCCTAGAGGGCCGGTCTCCTTCTTCGACCACACCGGCTCTAGGTATCAAACCGGTGATGTTCTGAAAATACTTTTTATAGTATCCTCAACCTCCCTTTACCTTTCCGGACCATTCCAAGTCAGTTCCGGCAAACCCGGCACAAAATGACCGTTTTGCCCCTAGTGGGCCGGTCTCCTTTTCTGACCACGCCGGCTCTGGGAGTCAAACCGGCAACTTCTGGGAACATTCTAAATAATGTTTCCAGATCCCAAGTCTTTTTCCGGGACAATCTGAGTTCGCCCCGGCAGTTTTCCGGTTCGATTGACCGTTTTACCCCTAAAGGCCCGGTCAACCTTTCCGACCCACCTTATCTTCATTTTTCAAGTCAAATACCTCCATGACACTATTTCAAGTGTTCCTGCTCCTTTCCAGCCTTCCGGGTCACTCCCGGCTCCTTTAAATCATTCCCGGACTTTCCGGAGTCACTCCTAGTGAAGCCAGGCTAAAGTTTACCTGGTAGTCACTAGTACAGGCGCCCAAATCTAGTCAAAGATACGTTGCTTGCGGACCTTAATTGTTTCCTAAATGGCAGGCGCTACTAGTAGTGGCGCCAAGCCAAAAAATGGCCTGGCGCCACTCCTAGTGGCGCCAGTGTATAATTTGGCCTGGCGCCACTGCAACAAGCGCCAAGTTTGTCTTCCCTCTATAAATACAGAGCCTCGTTCAACGTGAGAGGGGTCTACAAACTTAACCTAAGAATCTCATATTTCGATATACAGAGCTCGAGCACCTCCAAAACCCTAGCCTCCCTAGGTTTTCCCAAACCCTAGCCTCCTATACACTCATACACTCCCCCATACACTCATACACTAGCCTTCAACCACTCTCTGAAGACTTGAAGAGCAGCCATCCAAAGCTTGAAGACAATCCTTGAAGACTGAAGGTGAAGATCAAGACCGAAGACCGAAGATCGAAGACTGCACAGCGCGCAAAATAAACAAGAAACAAGGTAGGCTTTCTCTTTAATTTTCTGCACTTCCCCCCTCTCTCATCTCTCTCCAACCCACTTGGGTTTTCTCTATTTTAATCCCCCATCTCTTTCCCGCCCTTTCTTTGCATGCTTGAAACAAGGGGATTCTCGGTCCATGTGTAGGATTGGACTATTGGAGAGTCACCGTGTCGGCGGCTTTCTTCTAGTCTAACCAAAGACCACGTGAGTTCGGCTCCCTTGATTATATGGTGAAGCCTTAACCTTGTATGTTCACGACCCCAAATTGCATTGTGCATATCATAATCTTGCATCTTCCAAAATTCGTTTTCAAAGTTGTTTTCAAAACTGTTTTCAAACTTGTTTTTCAAAATTGCATCAAAATCTCTTTTTCAAAACTTGTTTTCAAAACCACAATTCTAGAGTGATTCTAGCCTTTCCATGGCTGTGGTTGCTTTAGGAAAGTGTTACATTAAAAGTGACCTTTTGGTCTATATTTTCAAACTTTATTGTTTTCAAAACCGCTTTCCTAAAGTGGTTCTAGCCTTCCTATGGTTAGAATTGCTTTAGGAAAGTGAGACGTTTTTATACTCTCCAAAACTCTCTCTCTTCAAAAATCTCTTCCTAAAAATCTCTTTTTCAACATACTTTCCCAAAACTCTCCTCTCCAAAATTGCTTTCAAAAACTCCATTCCAAAATCTATTTTTCAAAACCTCATTTTTCAACTCCTTTCCAAAACTCTTTCTCTTTAAAATCCCTTCCTAAAAACTCTCTTCAAAACCTTTCTAAAAAATTCTCTTCCCAAAATCTTCCTTCTAGAAATTTCCTCTCTAGGATTTCCTTCTAAAATTTTTGTTTCTAAAAACACACTTTTCAAAAACTCCTCCCTAGAATTCCTTTCTAGAAAACCTTCATTTTCAAAAACGCATTTTCCAAAAAAACTCTTTTCTTAAAGCCCAAATCAAGCCCTAGAAACCACGATTAGGAAACCCTAGTTTTCTTTCCAAAAACATGATTTTCAAACTTTGCCCTAAACCTAGGTTTCCAAACTCTTTTGTTTTCTACATCAAAGCTATCCTTGTTTCCAAAACCTATTTCCTACGTCAAAAATATGATTTTCCAAAACTAGGGTTTCTAGAGTCTCCCTTTCCAAATCCTTGCCAAATCTTATCTTCCCTTTAGGAAACCAAATCAAATCTCCCCATTTAGGAAACTAGATCCCATCTTCCGTTTTTTGAAACAAAATCAAATCTTTTCTTTTAGAAACCAAATCCAATCCCTTCCTAATCCAAACCTTTCTTAATTCAATTCCTTCCTAAACCATAAGTTTCCTAAACCTAAACATTAAACCTTTCTTTAAATTTCAAAATCCGACTCTTTCTTAATTCAAATCCTTCCTAAACTTCCACTTTCCTAAACCTTAAATTTCCAAAAACTTGAACATAAAAATCTTTCCTAATTCAACCCCTTTTCCAAATCTTAACTTTATAAATTCAAGCTTTTAAACCTTCCCTAAATTCAAACCTTTCTTAATTTCAAGATTTTCTAAAACTCTAAAATTTTCTAAAATCTTAAATCTTTCTAAACCCAAAACTTTCTAAATCTTAAACTTTCTAAATTTCAAATCATTCTAAATCCTAAACTTTCCAAAACTTCAAAATCTTTTCAAATCTAAAACTTTTCTAAACTCAAAACTTTCTTAATTCAAGACTTTCTTAAGTTGAAACTTTTCTTAATTCAAACATTTCCTAATTCGAAATATTTTCTAATTTCAAAACTTCCCTATTTGAAAACTTTCTAATTTTCAAAACTTCCCTATTTCAAAACTTTCTAATTTCAAAACTACCATATTTCAAAACTTTCTAATTTTCAAAACTTTCCTATTTCAAAACTTTCTTAAATTCAAAACTTTCTTAAACCTAAAACTTTCCTAAAGTTGAAACATTCTAAATTCAAAGCTTTCCAAAAATGACACCTTCCTAAATCGAACCTTTCCTAATTCAACCTTTCCTAAATCCAACCTTTTCTTAATCTCCTAAACCCTCTAGATCGAGTCAAATCTTTCCTAAGTCATCTTTCCTAAGTCTAGGTTTCCTAAACCTCAATCTTTCCAAAACAATTCCAATTCCTTATCTCCTATTCTAAGTTCAAATCAAATTGAATTTCCAATTCAATCTCTTTCTTTGAAATCAACCCTTCTGTTTTCAATCGGACTCCGGTCCGAACTACGACTGACCTGATTCCCCCAAAGGGATACGTAGGCAACCTTCATAGGTGCGGTCACAATACTCTTCAAACTTTCAATTCCACCCTCATGGGTGCAGTTTCCAAAATCTTTTCAAATCTCAAATTCCAATTCCAAAATTTCTATTTTCAAATTTCTACTTTCAATTTTCAAGCTTTCCAATTTCAATTCTATTTCTTCAAATCTATTTTCAAATCAAATCAATTTCTTTTCAAATCAATTTCTATTTTCCATTTCTCTTAACTTGCACTTGCATATCATGCATTATATTTTTCAAACATTATTTTTCTAAAGTGAAATAGGATTAAACACGGGTTAGTTAAAGACTCTCATAGGTGAATCTAGGGTAGATTGACATGTAGGTACCGAAAGGGCGGGGTAGGGTGATAGCTTAGTGCGTCTTCCTTACACATAACCAACCTCCGAACCTAGATCACTGTTTTCGTAAGACCAAAAGGAGTTATTTTTTTAAAAAGGGCTAAATGTTTTCCAAAGGTTGCCAAACAACCCTTTTTCCTAAAAAATAACCCTCTGTTGAGGATGTTTTCAAAAATCGTTTTCCAAAAACCCTAAGTGTAGTCTTCGGATTATTCTTAGTTTTTAGGTGACCTAACTCACCTTAATCAAGTTAGGTGGCGACTCCGAATATTTTTCAAAAGCCCTTTATTCAACCTATTTTTCAATTCAAACCTAGTTGCACTCATTCTTCTTGGAGGGTGAGTTCTAACGAGAGAGTACAGCATTTTTCCAGCTTGGGTGAGTATTCCTTGGGTGTTAAAAATCTGGGCACGACATTAAGGAGTGAACTCCTTTTAGAGCTTTTTTCAACTTCTTACCTAGTTTGACATTGATATTGGTAAGCTTGTACGACTGCTTGTACAGTTGATCATATGATTGCTACAATTCACTTTTATCTTCATCATCTGATTCATCCTTATCTTCCTTGAGCAATCCCAATATACTATCTGATTCATCAGATTTTTCCATTTCAAGGACCTTAGATGTAGCCTCGATAAACTCAGATGTAGATGCAATGAATGTCAAAACTCTCCTTCTTTATTTTTCTTTTTGTTTGGACAATCAATAGCAATATGCCCAAAGTCATGACATTTGAAGCATTGTTTTTTACCAAACTTATCAGAGGACTTCTTTACAAACTTCATTTTGTCAAAAGGTTTTCCTTTAACTTTATTTGATGGTGAGGATTGATCTTGTTGCCGTTTATTGAATTTTTTTTTTTTTTGAACTTTTTGACAAACAAGGCCATCTCTTTAATACCCATATCATAATCACTATCATCTGCCTCATTAGATCTTTCCTTAATAGAGTTTAAGGCAATACCTTTATTCTTTATAGGTTGACGAAAATTTGCTTCAAAAGTTTTTAAGGATCCTACTAAGTCCTCAACTCTTGGAGCATCAACATCCTTACTTTCTTCTATGGCTGTAACCTTGGTTTGAAATATCTCAGGTAAAGACCTCAGAATTTTTTGAACAATTTTTAAAGAGGAGATTTGTTCACCAAGGTTGAAACTTGAGTTGATGATGTCACTTATATTAAAATAGAATTGATCAAATGTTTCATCGTCTTCTATTCTCAAGGTTTCAAACGCAGTTGTCAATCATTGAAGCTTAGCAACTTTTACAATGGTAGTACCCTCATGGGTGATCTGTAAAATGTCCCAAGCCTCTTTAGCCAGTTCACAGTGTGAGATTCTACAAAACTCCCCAGCTATGACCCCATTAAAGATAGCGTCAATAGCTTCACTATTCCATTCACAGTCCTCATAATCAATCATATCTCAAGCTGCAATAGCTTTTGAAGTAGTCACATCACCGGTAGTGACTGTGGGTGGAGTCCAACTATTAACAACTGCCTGCCATACACGTTCATCTATAGACTTAAGAAAAGCTCTCATTTTAACTTTTCAATAATGATAATTGGTCCCATCAAGTAAAGGAGGTCGAGAGGTGGAACTACCTTCCTTTGACCAATCCATAGACAAAGGCAATTAGGATCTCACTCTTTAAAAAATCAAAAACGATTTTGAGGATCTCACTCTTTAGAAAATCAAAAACGATTTTGAGTGTCTTGCTTTGATGCCAATTGAAAAACCTAGACTTTGTCTATGTTTTGTCCAAGGAACTAAACCCTACAAGATTGGTTCAAAATCTTATAGCAATGAGCAATATTAAACAAACCAAGACACAAGGAAGAGTAAGCATTTGGTCAGGAACATATCAACCTTTTGCCATGGAAACCCTTAAAACCACGTGTCCCCTTTGTCGGAAAAAGATCATGCACTATCACTTGTAGTTCAGACGGTTACGAGACTCTTTACAATAAAAACCTATCAACTCCTTGATCTACTAATTATTTTGACCTTGCTCGTATCCACGATTCACCGTCTCCGTGCTTGACCACCATTTAGATCTCTTTAAAACGGATTTCACACCTTGAACTCCTTCAAGACTTTTGATTTCTTCAATTAGATTAAAGAAGATTGCTGCTAAGATTTGTTTCTAAGCCTCTTGGAAAGTGAAAAATCCTTCTCTCAAGATATTTTTGATGTAGGCGGCTCAGGTAGGGTTTGGAGAAGTGTGCTGGGCTTTAAATAGGTGCAAAAATTCTAGCTGCACGATTCCCTAGAATTCAAAATCCACGCAGCTCACTTCCATTAGATCCCACTAGGATCTTGCGAAGTGCATCTCGATCCCGCAAGCTCATACTCAGATTTTGACATGCCACTGTTTTTGCCCGCGACATCTTGCGAGGTCTTGTCAAATCTGCATGTTCACTGTTTTTGCCCTCGAGATCCTGTTACTTCCCTCGAAAATCCCGCGAGATCTTGAAATTTTGCTAGCACACTATATTTGCCCTCAAGATCCCTTGAAATTTATCGACATCCCTTGAATACCCCTTCAACAACCAATATGTATCATACAAAATTCTCTTAGTACGAGCTTACACGAATAACCTTGAGATCCCTTTCAAATGCTTGTGGTTGATAACTCAAATTCCCAAATTACATCAAACATGACTTGTCACAAAATTTAGCTAATTACATAATCTTACAGAATAATAGCGGAGCCCAGTCCCACCAAAGTCTAAGACAGCAACAAATTCTTTGTTTTACAACTGTATGCTTACTCTCCTCTGCGCTATCAAATATCATAGTATATAACGTACAACTCTGCTTGCTCCATGACACACCCTTTTTGGCCTTTAAGACATTATAGTTGAATATCTAGCATATTAGAAATTAACAATCAATTCCATCTTTTTAACTGAAGAAAATTGTTGTGACTGCCCTCCTTGCTGCTGAAGCGTTGGCTATCCGCATGGCATGCTCTGTGGCTTTAGTGATGAATATATCAAGAGCCATTTTCGAAAGCGATGCAAGAAATTTTATAGCCTGTTTATCCAACCCAGCTGGTAGCGTACCTTGGGATATGTTCGTTTGTGCAGGAGATCTCTAGTTGGCAGGCGACTCAACAATAGTGCTTCTCTTTGGTGTCGGCGTCAAGCAAATGTGGCGGCTCATTGGTTAGCTTCTCAGGCAATGTTGGGTATCCACCTTTGTAAAACTTTAGGGAATCCCCTCCCCCCTGAGTTACAGAGGATTATAGAGGGTGATAAGCAGTAGTTTTTGTATTTTTTTTCCTTGCTCTTGTAGTGGTTCCATTTACCAAAAAAAAAAAAAAAAGCAAAACTAGCTAGCCGGCCGACCAGGCAATCTTGTTGCATGTAATTGTGCCTCAAACACAAAGTAAATGCCAGGAAATTGTTCTGATAGTGAAACATAATACAATTGCGGGGTGGCTAGGGATTTGGGTAGCCGTAAAGGGAAATGAAAAGAGAAACTGTGAGGAAGTTGGAACTGTGAATGAGTGGGGGAGAGAAAAGAAACGGAAAATAGGAAAGAGAACATGCAGGGAAGTAATGCTCCATCTCTGGTCTCTATGCATCCAAACATGGCCTTCTCTACAATTTATAATGATTTGGAAAGAGAAGCAATTTTGAAGCGATGTTGATCTCACAATCTTATAATGGCTGAAAAAGAGATGGAAAATTGCAACGATTTTGAGAGAGAGAGGTTGTTGAGGATTTTCGTAACTGGTTATTCATTGAACATGAGGGAGGGATTGAAATTGTTTTGCGAATTCTTTGCAATTGCGGCAATGTGATTCTGTGAAATGATCCTTCAAGGCCTAATGTTTGAGTTGAAGTAAAGAGATTTGGTTATTGGCATTTGGGCTAGAATTGGAATTACTGAGAAGGTTCGCCAAGTCTTCGCCTTCGTTTCGGCTGAGAATTTTGATCAAGCATAGGCTTACTTTTATGGTTCAAATTGTTGGCCTGGACGTTCTTGACTTAGGACGTACAAATTCTTTTGCATTAAATTTACTTCAAACCTATAAAACCAATATTTGGCATATACTTACTTTAGAATTCAATGTTCAAACAAGCTCAAGATCAATGCTCGACTCATGGTACTACTCATCGATCCTTGATGCAATTAAGATGCCTGCTGCAAATGGACACATATATAGGAATTCAATTATTTCACACAAAGCACTCGAAGAGACAAAGAAAAATAAGATTCAAGCTCGACTTACCAAGGGACAAAAAAGGTATAAAAATAAAAGAATTACAAAGCTCCCACATGATTTTGATAGCAATATTCTTAATTCCGTCTTGGATAATTTAAGGGTAAATACAATTTACACTTGAGATATAGTCCAAAAACACATAACTTTTTTGTCATTTGAAAGTGAACACGTAATTTCTTTGTGTTATGAACAAAAGTACAAAATAGATGGAATCTATTAAATTTGACTGATTGTGCATCACACGCCTTAGTTTAAATCAACTGCAAAATTGATCTGGGAAATGACATATTTTATCCAAGAAAACCATAGAAAGGGCCTAAGGAGTCACTTATTGAAGAGTGTTGTTGCGGCCAGAGACACCACCAGTGTGGTTGGATCCCCCCATAGAGTAGTCAGTATTGTTAGAACGATTATCTTCGCTATCTTCAAGAACTTATTAACACTACCACCACTCCCATCTTTTCTGTTTGAGCTAGCCATAGGCTTCCAATCCATTGCTTCCAGTGCCTTACAAGTATCATCAATATTGTCGATAGCACCTTTCTTCCAAGCTTGGTGCACCATTTGAGTTATGCAATACACATGAAAATGGTATTTGTTACACCTAGAAACATAAGACCATCCCGGAACGCCCGTTTTCGCACCCGAAAGCGCTTTCTTGTTGCACCACACGCACTTTGATAAAACCTTATCGCGAAGAGCGAAATCCGTTTCGCCCAGGCTTAATTCGCCTTTGAGGTTGCTGCAGCGCGGGTGCAAATCCAAGCCTTTCGCTGTGCAATGATAGGAATATCCATGTACGTCCCTTCCACATGCATCGCAGCGCTTCCCATGGCCATTGCGACGAAATTCAAAGGTGGATCCTTGGAAAAGCTTATGGGAAATGGTGGGCCTGGGGGATTTGCACTCGACGTGGAGCTCGCTGCCGCATCGGTCACGCCTGTATCTTGGTCCGAAACCATCCTCCTTGCAACCATCGCATGAGAATCGTTTGGTATAGTTTTTCAGCTCGAACTCATCTTGGTCTTGCTTTTGGTGAAAATTGTCAGTTTTCTTGGCAATCGATTTATAACGAGCTTTGTGGGCGATCCCAGTATATCCGTACCATAATGCATACAAATAAATAAAAAAAACGAAATTAGACTCCTTCAGAAAGTTTGTAAGTTCAATCATAATATGTAACAAGTAAAAGAACAAGTTCTAATCAGTGATGGGTAGGGGTCTAAGGTCCTGTCCCATCCAAGCTTGTGTGGAAATTTTTAATATATGTTAATGGGTGAAATTAAAAATTTTATTTAAAACCTGAGCCGGCTTGGACGGCTCAAAATGTATGTAAAAAATTATTTGCATATTTTAATGTAATGTATGTACTTAAAACTTATGTTATTTAGCTTTGTTTTTTAAGAAGAAAAATATTTATTAAAAAATTAATTACAATATTTTAACATTTGAATTTTAATCAATAAAACCACATATACACAATCCACTTTAATTAACACGTCAATTTGTCACATAAATTTTGATTATGTGTATAGATTTATGCATATACAAGAATGGAAAATTTGATGTTACCTAGTTGCCGTTCTTCCATATGTACAAGATTCTCATGAAACACCCGAATTGGTTTTTGTGGGAGCACAATTTGCATTTTCTGGTCGTTTCTAGCTGACCTAGGCTCCCATGAGAGCTCAAACCATTTGTTTTTATTTTGAAGCTTCTTAATGATTGGGTCTGGGTCGCCAGTACCTAAAATGGTCCAATATTTTTGTCCTGGATCTGACTTTATTGATTGCACTCCTTCAATTTTTCTCAGTTTCTCCAACATTTTGTTGCATCCGTCGCAGTTGTGGTAATTCAACGTGATCTCAAAATTCTTCCGATCAACCTTTGAAGAGGCCATTCAAGTGACAACTGATGGTGAAATATGCCTACTCTTCTTTTGAAGAAGGCGAACAAATTGAACAATTGCTGTTTGCAAAGAGAGTAAAGGAATTAGAGTCCATTAAGATAGTATGACTCAATATTACTTTATCAATACCACTTTATCATCAACAATGAATAAAATAGTA
This sequence comes from Euryodendron excelsum, assembly GCA_033060915.1. Taxonomy (NCBI): domain Eukaryota; kingdom Viridiplantae; phylum Streptophyta; class Magnoliopsida; order Ericales; family Pentaphylacaceae; genus Euryodendron; species Euryodendron excelsum. The sequence continues at coordinate 13,193,273 of CM065390.1, read as the reverse complement.
CTTTCTTCACCCCAACTATGATAATTTAAAACCGTGTACAACTGTTAACAGAAAAAAAAAAAAAAAAAAAGTACAATTTCATTCTTACCCTTGAATAGTCAAACACATCAGGAGATATTTTTGGTCTCGGTCAATATATGTAAATTACCAAAATTGCCCATCCTTTTTTGTTTTTTGTTCCTTTCTGGAGAATGGGTGATATCTTCTCAATCTCAGGGAGGGGGACCCGACAAAGAGTGAGAGAGAGGGAAAGTTCGTATACAAACAGATCGAGATAGAGAGACAGAAAGATGATGTTTCGACAAAACCCTTGTTGAGTCCGAACAGGACAGAGAAGTTTCCACCGTCATTGACGAGTCTCAACAGTAAATTAAAGTCTCACCACCTAAGAATGTGTTGTTGTTGACTGGATGTAGATCTAGACCTGATAGATGTTTTTCTCTAGACCTAGACCATACAGATCTTTGTCATGGGGTTATGGTGGCTGATGGGCAGTGGTGGTGGCGAGGGGCAATACGAGTTAGGCAGCAGCGGGGCAGCTGTGGCTGCTCACTCGGCCTTCACTTCTCTCTAAAAGTTCCTTCTCTCTAAATACCCCAGAACTCATCTATATCCCTTGTACCTGAGACACATACTTCTATATGTAATACAAGTCAAGTCTCAAGGGTAGACTTGGTATAAAGCTTGCTTGGCTGATCACGTGACTTGCACTTTATTAAATTCTGTCTATTTTTTCTAAGATATGGCTAGCATAAGGATAAGTTTGGTGTAAATGTACGATTTTTAGCTTAGGGGTATAAAGCCATAGTTGAAGGGGCGAAAATTTAATAAACCCAAAGGATTATTCTTGAGAAAAGCGAAGAAGAGATCTCTTGAAGTTGTGAAGTTATCTAGTCTGTTGCTTGAATATAAATAGATTATCTCAGTATACTGTGAAAGAAAAAAATATAGTAAAACTATCATGTTCTTGAATAGCTGGTGTGGAATAACAAAATCAATAGATACGTATATAAACAAATTATAAATAATTGAGGGTGATGATGATGCAATATTTCACATATGCAACGCAATAGACGAGAACAACTGCAGTCTGCAGATGCACCAATATTAATGAAATAGAATACAGATGTAAAATACAGGATTAATCCAACAAGAATTAAAAGAAAAAGAAGACTATTTTCAATGTAAAATAGACTGCAGATGGAGTAGTTAGTTTTATGTTTTTACCTATAGCTAGCCGAGCAGCCTAAAAAAATTGGAAGCTTTTGCCAGTTACACTGGTGGGTGGAGCACAAGACTGTAGAGATTAATGCTGAGAGAGATGATATCCAAGATAAGAGGAAGAAGAGAGAGGCAATGGTATGTGAATTATGTCAAGGCTGGCAAAGCTCACTTATATGCAACTTGTTTGGGTTTATTTTGTCTTTTCACCATTTCATCTGAAACTTCGCGGAAACCACTTCTAAGACTCGGTTTGACTCGGATTGACTCCCTGTGCAATAATACTCAAAATTACTAATAGCGTTTTGTATCAGTCGGTACGTAAGGTCCGACATTGAAACCGTACAAGACTGCTTCTGTTCTGTTCCAACTTTTGTTCCGGAATTTTCCGTAAATTTTGGCATTTTCCGGCGATCCGGCAAATTCCTTTGCATTGCGGAGTGTTCCGGAGGTACTTTTATAGGGCACTTTTGTAATTAAAATGCGTTTGAAAGCCCTTTTAAAGTTGAAAAGCTACGTTATATGTCTATGCATTTATCCTTTTCGGTTTGTATTGCACGTCTTTTTCTCTCTCATGTGATGATTACACTTATTTCTCTCTGTCTCTTCTTCACACTGTAGCTTTTTCTGTCGCTATCTAATGATTACACATATTTCCCCTCACACATCCTCACTCTCCCCTCTGTCATTCGTAAGTGTGACCTGTGTAACACTTTTTTTAAATATTAAATTTTTACTAATTTATATTTTTGAATAATTTATTAGAATTTTTGTTTTATATGTCTAATAAGATTATTCATATTCTAATAAATATATATTTTTGGATGTTATATTATGATGAATAAATAAATATATATCTATATATATTTATAGTGATAAATTCGAAATAGTATGTCGAAACATATTGGTACTAGCATATATCGTACCAATGAAAAAAAAGGTACACTAGCTGGAATGAAATTGACAACTATGATTACACTGTGAGAAAAAAATTTAGCTAGGCCCCATTTTCTTTTAGGCTATATTTGGAACCCGCATTTATCAAGAAAAAAACAAAAACAAAAAAAATGTGGGAGAAAAAAAAAAAAAAAAAAAGAGAATTTTGGTTCTTCTTTTTCTTACCTTTTTCTTTTTTTCTTTTTTTTTTTTGTTATCAAATTTTTAATCCAAATACAACGTTATCTTTGCATAATCACATAGATAACGTTTGATTATGAGCTAAGAAAACACGGCTTTCGTGTTATTTAGATTACCGTCACACAATCGTTAAATGATGTTACTTTCACTATAATTTTAATATTCATGACAGGTCATATTTAAATATGCAAATATTCATGTATTACATATGGTGCATATATTAATATATGTGAATTGTGGTCACTTTTGATCTTTGGTATAGTAATTTGTTAGGGATTATTCTGTCTCTCCATTTCAAGTGAAAGTCCATCGAAACATTTTTAACACTTAGTTCTACTTAAAAAATTCTAATCTAACAAAAGAGTTCTATAAAAAAATTTTGCAAAAATGATATGACATGATGACATTTTTACAATTAATTTTGATTAGTATTTTATTATAAAGCCCAAGACCCTTAACAATGTCATTCTCTACCAAAAAAAAAAAAAAAGAGTCAAGTCATGCCGCGTCAATGAATTCTGCGAGCCATGCCTTTCTCGGTACCTCCAAATATGCGTGAAGCCACGCGTCAAAAGTAAGTCAGAGGATAGAAAAAAAACGCGTCTAAAGTTCCTCATTGTTTCTTCCTAGAACATGGGTCTCCTTTCATTGTTTCCGTGTTGTCGTTGGAGCTTTTAATCTCGTAATGTAGTGTCAGGAATTAGTACTATTAGTGATGAGTGTTAAAAGTTGATACTGAACTTTAGTATCATTGAGGATGGTGATAGTTAAAGTGACAGACAATATTACGAGTAACTCATGACACGTTTAGAGTTGTAAGAGATCTTGGTGTAGAGTAAGTCTGAGTATGGTTGGTTAATAGCATGATAATTTCGTAATTTATATTTTTTATATTTATTAAATTTATGAATTATAACACCTTGAGGAGGTAAGATGTTTTCTCCATTAAGTTTGGAGATGACTCAAAATACTATTATAAGAGGGGTCCGGTGTTGACTTTACCACCCCTTAGTACTACCGAAAGAGACAACATTCAAGTGAGTCCCCCAAGGAAGTAGGTGAGACTTAGGAGCCAGCTGTGGCACTTGGATACAGTTCTCATGCTAGTTAATGGTCTACATAGACGACATTGTATCTAGTGGGGCAGATGTTGGGCATTGGCATTAAGAATGAGGCTGTGACATTTGCATCTGCTATGCCACATCCATGTCGTGGCGAGACTTATACTCATGACAGATTGGGCCTCAGTGTGCACACTTACATGCCGTGTACCTCGTGTGCACTTGCACGTTAGGTTCCAGCTTATGCACACGGCTTGGTTTGTCTAGCATTAATGTCGCAGAGCACTATGTTATGGGTTTATCGGTTACTATTCAGTTGTGCCTATTCTTACGGGAAACAACCTTGACACAGGGCGCTAAGAGCTTTATGGATAGAGACGTCGTGCCTAATGAGTGATGCTAGGCTCACGCGCATGTCAGGTTGTACATTGCTACCTTGCTTATGTTTCAATAGGGGACTAGTGTTAACACATTGCTTGTCATGTGTGCGTGCATTTGTGAATAGTGTTGTTATTACCTATAGCTTGGATAAGCTGTATAGCTTGAGCATCCGAGGACGTAGCTTAATAAGATGTGTAGGGCATTATGGATGGATCTTGGATGAGCGCATAGTCTTATGCCTCGGTGTTTGAGTTTGGTGGGACTATTGCTTGGTGCATAATCACCTCACGGGTTATTTCTGCAACATATGATCATAGCAGGTCACTTTACTGTCACCATGTCCCGGGTTGCCACCAATGGCACGTCTGGGGTCGCAAGGGACCTTGGTATGGGGCATGTTTGAGTATGGTTGGCTAGTGGCATGTCAATCTCGTAATTTGTATTTTCTATATTTATAAAATTTATGAATTATGACTTCTTGAGGGGTAGAATGTTTTTTCCTGCAAGTTTAGAGATGGCTCAGAATGCTATTATAAGGGGAGTCTGGTGTTGACTCTACCACCTCTTGGTGCTACCGAAAAGGACACCACTCAAGTGAGTCCCCTAAGGGAATAGGCGAGACTTGGGAGCTGGTTGTGGCACGTGGATACAGTTCTCGTGCTAGTCAAGCGGCTACATGAGCAGTATTATGTTTGGTGGGATAGATGTTGGGCATTGGCGTCGAGGATGGGGTTATGATATTCGTATCTGCTATGCCGCATCCTTGGCGTGGCAGGGCTTATGCTTATGATGGATTGAACCTCGATGTGCACACTTGCATGCCGTGTGCTTCGTGTGCACTTGCACTTTGAGTTCCAGCTAGTGCATATGGCCGCTTGGTTTGTCTAGGATTAGTGTCGCAAGGCACTATGTTGTGGGTTTATCAGTTGCTATTCAGTTGCGCTTATCCTTCCGAGCAACAACCTTGATGTGAGGCGCTAAGAGCTTCAAGGATGGAGGCGTCGTGCCTAACAGGTGATGTTTGACTCACTCACATGTCCGGTTGCATATTGCTACCTTACTTATGTTTCAAGAAGGATTAGCGCTAAGTACTTTGCTTATCAAGTGTGCGCGTATTTGTGAATGGTGTTGTTATCACCTATAATTTAGGTAAGCCATTTGGCTTGAGTATCAGAGGACGGAACTTAACAAGATGTTCGGGGCATTATTGATGGATCATGGATGAGCGTAGAGTCTTATGCTTCAATGTTTGAATTTGACGAGACTATTACTTGGTGCATAGTCACCTCATAAGTTATTTCTACTGCGTGTGATCATAGTGGGTCGCATTACTGTTACCTTATGGTGTGTCACCAGCTGCACTTTAAGGCCGGGCCCATGCCCTCATTTTCTAGTCTCGTGCCAACTCTATCATGTCTGTACATATTGTATAGAGTCCAGAAATGTAGGTTTGGTGTCTGATGCATGCGTAGATTTTCCCTTGTCAAGGTATGCAGCATTCAAATTTGTCGTGTCTTAGCCGTATCGAGGAGAGGTGTTGTAATTTTTTTGAAGGGCTAAAAAATTAGTTTAGGGTCATTTATATATGTATGTAAAAGGGTTTTGCCAAATTCCTTGTATATATTTTTGTAGACCCATTATGACTCTTCAAAAGGGGCTCACATTTACTTTTATCAATTTTAAAATGACTTAAAAAGCATATATAAGGGAGGATAGTAAGGTGAGTCGAAGTCCCTAGCTTATCAGTTGTTAGCTATCTAAACTCCCAACCTAATTGTAGTTTGGAATTGCTATATTAATGTAATAAAAATGATCTTGTTACTTACAAATTGTGTCCCATTTACCTCGATTGTTTCTTTAAACGTTCTTAGCTTGTTGCCTCAAATTTGCTCACTTGTGCACCTTTGGGTGTATGTGTTGGCTTAACTTGCGAGATGCCCCTTTGGTTGACTTGCTTGGTGCCACCCAAGACAAGTGCCATACGGCCTTTTTCACTTGAAAAGTGTTAGTCCGTGACATTTGGTATCAGAACACGATGGTTGCTTGAAGGTTCCGGGAACCATGCCTCCAAAGAAGTCAACACAAGACCGCCTTGACGAGATAGAGGTGGAAATAGAAAGGCTAAGACGTGAGACCGCGGAAAGCTTAGCTAGGCTCGGTGATCACCTAGACCTAGTGGAAGTAAGCACTGCAGTTGAGACGCCACGAGTTAATGCCACCATTGGCGGGCTCGCCGATACGGAAGAGCTTCGAGATGAGGTGAAAGAATTGAAAGGCGAGTTGGATGAGATCAACACCAAGCTAAACCTGCTAATGCAGGTAGTCGGTAACTCGGCGCCTCACACCTCAATTTTTGACATAGCAAAGGTATGCGTTCTAGAGCCCCGTGCCTACAGTGGAGAACGGGATGCCAAAAAGTTGGAGAACTATCTCTTTGACATGGATCAATATTTCAGGGCCGTCAAGGCCGACTTGAAAGAGACCAAGGTCATCATGGCTACCATGTATTTGAGTGGTGATATTACATTATGGTGGCGCACGAAGCATGAAGAAATCCTACAAGGCCGCTGCACCATTGACATGTGGGAAGACTTGAAAAGGGAATTAAAGGCCCAATTCTTCCTCGAGAACGTCGAGTACATAGCTCAGCGCAAGCTTAGAGATTTAAAGCATACGGGCACTATGAGGGAATATGTTAAATAATTCTCTGGGCTAATGTTAGACATTCGGGACATGTTAGAGAAGGATAAAATGTTCTATTTCTTGGAAAGGTTAAAGCCTTGGGAGCGTGCCGAGCTCCAAAGGCTGCGAGTGTAGGACTTGGCATTCGCCCAGGCCGCAGCTGAGCGCCTGACTGACTACACCTCTGAAACTTCGTCCTCCTCCTTGAACAAGAAGAAAGATTCATCGAGTGGGTCAAGTGAAGGTGGTGGAAAGTTTGTCAAGGCCAACAAGGGACAAACTGGGGGAGACAACGAGGGATCTTCTTCCTCCAAGTTCCAACCAAAGTCCCAAGCGCCCAACATAGTAGGAGACAAGCCCAAGTTTATTAAATGCTTCTTATGTAGGGGTCCCCATAGGGTCTCTAAATGCCCCCATTCACAAGCATTAAGTGCCTTGCAAGCTTCTTTGTCTAGTGGTGATGTGCAGGAACAAGACGAAGAAGAGGAAGTTGAAAGAGCCCCATGGATGGGTGCCATGCGTTTGCTTAATGCCTTAAAGAAGTAAGCCAAGACAAAGAGGGCATCGCCTAAAGGTCTAATGTTTATGGATGTGCGCATCAATGGCAAGTTGGCCAGGGCCATGATTGACACTGGCACCACTCACAACTTGTGTCGGACCTGGAGGTAGCACGCTTTGGCCTAAAGCTAGACAAGGACTCAAGTAAGATTAAGGCAGTGAACTTAGTAGCTCGGCCCAATCCAAGGAGTAGCCAAAGTGGTGCTAGTACAGTTACAAAATTGGGAAGGGCATGCCAACTTCACCGCTGTACATATGGATGATTTCCAAGTGATCTTGCGCATGAAGTTTCTGCGGGACACCAAGGCCATTACAATGCCCTTTGCTAGCTTATTATGCTTGATGGGGGATGACCCCTACCTTGTTCCCACCGTTGCTTAATCCTCTAAAGACAAGTTTCTCTCGGTGATACAACTTAAGAAGGGGGTGAAGCACGGTGAACTAACATTTATGGCAGCTTTGTCGGTGAATGAGGAAATGGAACAAGGACCGTGCCGCCAACTATCAAAAGGGTTCTACGTGAATTTTTAGATATGAGCCTAAAGAACTGCCCAAAGCACTACCTCTATGGCGCCCGGTGGACCATGAAATAGAGTTGTTATCAAGAGTGAAGCCTCCTTCTCGTGGGCTGTATAGAATGGCTCCTCCTGAGCTAGCGGAGCACCATTTGGAGCCCCTATGCTTTTTCAAAAGAAGCACAATGGGAGTCTGCGGTTGTGTGTAGACTATCAGGCCCTCAACAAGGTGACAGTGAAAAATAAGTATCCCATCCCACTGATCATAGATCTCTTTGATCAATTGTGCAATGCCAAGTTCTTCACCAAGCTCGATTTACGGTCGAGCTATTATTAAGTGCACATAACGGATGGGGATGAACCGAATACCACTTATGTAACTCGATACGGGCATTTGAGTTCTTGGTGTTGCCATTTGGCTTAACTAACGCCCCAATCACCTTTTGCACGTTGATGGACCAGGTGTTTCATGACTACCTGGATAAGTTTATGGTGGTGTATCTAGATGACATAGTGGTGTACAATTCTAGCCTTGAGAAGCATGTGGAGCATTTGAGGATGGTGTTTAGGAAACTACGGGAGAATCACCTCTATGTCAAGGAAGAGAAGTGCTCCTTTGCATAGGAACGCATAAAATTTCTGAGACACATCATCGAGCAGGGACATATTTGGATGGACATAGACAAAGTGAAGAAAATTCAGGAATGGAAGGCCTCAACTAATGTGTCTAAGCTATGCTCTTTCTTAGGGCTAGCCAATTGTTACCAGTGGTTTATTGAAGGGTATTCAAGAAGGCCCCCCCCCCCCCCCCTTGACTGACTTGCTAAAGAAAGATAAAGACTGGGATTGGTCAAGGGAATTCCAAGAAGCCTTTGCTGACCTGAAAGAGGCCATGATGAGTGATCCAATCAAGGCCTTCCCAGATGTGTCAAAGCCCTTTAAAGTGTAATTGATGCTTCAGGTTTTACCCTTGGTGGAGTGCTACTTCAAGAGGGCCATGCAGTTGCTTATGAAAGTCGCAAGTTGAGCGATGCCGAGAAAAGATACACTGCCCAAGAGAAGGAGCTGCTTACGGTGGTGCATTGCTTTTGGGTGTGGAGGCACTACTTACTGGAGTCCAAGTTCATAGTGAAGACTGATAACGTGGCCGTTAGCCACTTTTTAACTCAACCCAAATTGACCCCAAAACAGGCTCATTGCCAATAACATCTTGTTGAGTTTGACTTCAATTTATAGTACAAGGTGGGCTACACCAATCAGGTGGCGGATGCACTGAGTCGTAGGGCTGAGCTTGCTGCTATCAAGTTGGTGGCGAACCTCACGGTTAATAAGGTTGCCACAAGCATGCGGGAATGGATCAAGGAGAACTTATTGAAAGATCCTACAGCTCAAACCATTATGCAGCTAGCTAAAGAAGGGAAGACCCTCCAGTTTTGGGTTGAGGATGACTTGCTCATGACAAAAGGGAACCGAGTTTATGTACCAAAAGCTGGTGACCTACGGAGGGCGCTCCTACAGAAGTGTCATGACACCTTATAGGTTGGCCACCCAGGGTGGCAGCGAACAATGGCACTATTGAAACAGAGCTACTATTGGCCCTATATGAAAGATGATGTGATGGATTATACGAAGACTCATCAGCAATTTGCCAAAGATTGGAGATTTCAGCTCTATTTTGGTAATAGTGGACCAGTTCTCCAAGTATGCCACATTTATCCCAGCCCCAAGGTATTGCCCGGTAGAGGAGACAACTCGTCTATTTTTCAAACACATTGTCAAGTATTGGGGCGTGCCCAAAAGCATTGTCAGTGACCGGGATTCCAGATTCACAGAGACCTTCTAGTCAGAACTCTTTAAGCTTCTCGGTTCACAGCTCGACATATCATCTAGTTATCATTCACAAACTGATGGCTAGACGGAACGCTTTAACTGGCTACTTGAAGAGTATTTGTGCCATTTTGTAAATGCCAACCAAAGAAATTGGGTGCAATTACTTGATATAGCTCAATTTTGTTTTAATTATGAGAAGAGTTTTTCCACTAAAAAAAGCCCTTTTGAGATTGTTATAAGTTAGCAGTCACTGATGCCCTACACAGTGGACGAGCCCTATACCGAAAAGTCTCTGAGAACCTACAACTTCACCAAATAATGGAAGCAAGGGAATGAAGTAGCAAGAGCTTACTTAGATGAGGCATCCAAGAGAATGAAGAAGTAGGCAGATCAAGGAAGAAGGCCGCTCGAGTTTCAAGTTGGAGACCTAGTGCTAGTGAAGCTAACGCCTGAACAACTCAGATTCCTTCTCAACCGCGATAGACGCCTAGTGCGAAAGTATGAGGGACCTATTCCGGTTATGGCCAAGAATGGGAATGCGTCTTATAGGGTCGAGCCTCCAGCCAGGATGAAAGTACACCCAGTATTCCAGGTGAGTTGTCTCAAACCCTACCATGCAAATTAGGAAGATTCAACTCGCAACATATTCATAAGAGCAACCATCAACGCCAAGCCACCAGCGTCAAAACAAGTTGAAGACATTCTCCCCGACAGAGTGGTCAAGGCAAAGCGCCCACGTCTGGAGTACTTAGTGAAGTGGAAGGATCTTGGAGACAAGGAGATTAGCCGGGAGAAGGCAGAAGATTTACAACCGTTCGTAGACGAGCTCAAGGAGTACTTGCTTCAAAGTTTACAAGGACGTCGACTGTATAAGTGGGGGAGAGTATCACAAGCTGCACTTTAAGGCTGGGCCCATGCCCTCATTTTCCAGTCTCGTGCCAACTCTATCATGTCTGTATATATTGTATAGAGTCTAGAAATATAGGTTTGATGTCGGATGCACGCGTAAATTTTCCCTTGTCAAGGTATGCGGCTTCCATGTTTGTTGTGTCCTAGCCCTATCGAGGAGAGATGTTGTAATTTTTTTAAAGGGCTAGAAAATTAGTTTAGGATCATGTATATATGTATGTAAAAGGGTTTTGTCAAATTCCTTATATATATTTTTGTAGACCCATTATGACTCTTCAAAATGGGGCATGTTTCCTTGTATCAGTTTTAAAATAGCTTAAAAAGCATATATAGGAGAGGATAGTAAAGTGAGTCGAAGTCTCTAGCTTGTCGGTTGTTAGCTATCTAAACTCCTCGCCTAATTTTAGTCTGGAATTTCTTTGTTAATGTATAAAAGTGATATTGTTACTTACAAATTTATGTGTCAGTTGCCTCGATTGTTGCTTTAAACGTTCTTAGCTTATTGCCTCAAATTTGCTCACTTATGCACCTTTGGGTGTGTGTTAACTTAACTTGCGAGGTGCCCCTTTGGCTGACTTGCTTGGTGCCACCCAAGACAAGTGCCACACAGCCTAGTTCACTTGAAAAGTGTCGGTCCGTGACATAGTGCCTGAGCTGCTAGCCCGTGATTGTTGGTATAAGAGCACTAACCATCCGTGGTGTGCATCAATTGTGTTTTGCTTTTCTTATCCATGTGGACATTCTCTTTAGTTGTGGTGGACATCTCTTCAGTGGGTTGTTTGCTTTAGATTGTTGGTTGTCGATTTGGCGGTGGAGCTAGTGTCATTCAATCTTATGATGAGTGAATTGGTGGCCTGAGCTAGCAGTTACTAGTCTATGTGGTCTGAAATCTTATGGTATCAGTGGATTTGGTTGCTGTTTGAACCCGTTTGGTACCTTCATTATAGTGGCCACTTCAACAAGCTTTGGATGCGCATTCGGTCCTTTAAGTGTGGTCATGGTGCTGAGTGCAGTAGGCCATCTTAAGGATGTGCATGAGACCAACTTAGTAGTGCATGGATGCTTCTGTGTGTCAGTTTATTGATTTTGGTGCATAGCTAGTAGTGCTACTTTGTTGGATTGGTGGGCTGTTTCTATAGTATGTGAGTTGGTGTGAAAGAACTTGCTTCATGTTGTGGAGATTTGCTAATCTTCATTTGACCCTTGAATTGGCCAAAACCATTAGCAGCTTTGCTCGTATTATTTGAATTGCTCCTTCGAATGTGATGAAATTAAGCCTCTGGCAAGAGCACAAGTGTGCGATTAAAGTATAAATCCAGCAAGTACCAGAGCCGATTTCCACGAGGATCATGCCCAATATAGGCGTCACATAAAGCAAAATAACCAACAATTTAAATCGAATTAGGAAGTCACTTAGCAAATTAAAACTATCTAAAAATGAAACTGAAAATTTGTTTGTTGTGAATATTTTGCTTGCTAATTAAATTAACTAAACTAAGTACGAAATTGATTGTTAGGAAACTTAAATGCAATTGATCTAATCTACCAATTCTCTACAAAAGTCTCAATGGAGGATTTGATAACTCAAATTAAGGAATCACTCTGCAGATCCTTGATTCGGAAGATTTAGACCATAAGAATGAGAGTTCATACTCAATTGGGTGTGAATTTGTGTTCAATCTTTAGAATCATAGAAGCAAATCATCAATTGTGTGATATCTATACCAATTTAAGAATTGTGCATAGAGATTATCAAAGTGATTATGAATCTAGGTTTTCTATAGATTTACAACACAATTGAGATGAATATGAAGAAATCATAAGATAATTCATTAAAGTTTATATACCTCCATTGAAGACCTTAAAGATTCTTGGTAGATCTTCAAAATTGCATCCAAGGATGAGTTTAGCTACTTGACTCTATGATAGAAAGCATGAAGAAATGGAGATCTTGTATTAATTGGGGAAGAAATTGATGTTTGCTTCAAAGAAAAATGGAAGAAAATACAAAGGAAACTAACTTTCTCTCTCTAGAATTCGTACTAATTGTAAATCTAATCTAAAATGGTGATAAATACAAAAAATCTCATCATTTTCTAGAGATATAGCAATAAAAATCGCATAGGAGGCGCTGGTACTGTACGTACGGTATTGTTCACCGTACATACAGTGGACATACCGTACGTATGGTTAGCCTTACACTAATCTATACTCTCTGAAGTTTGGAAATCTGCTGCAGGCATACGTACGATATAACTTGCCATACGTACGATGAGACTATCGTACGAATAGTGACTCCAACCGTACGTATGGTCCAGGCACTTTTTAGCTCATTTTGCTCTAAATCCACCATTTCTTCACTCCAAACCTGCAAAAATACCCACAAACACTTATTAGAACAATTATTATACTAAAATGAGGCATTTATACAACTAGTTAAACTAACAATAGCTATTTAAAGACTTTATATTACACTTTTTAAGTATAATCACCACCCTCCACTTAGCTTTTGCTAGTCCCTAGCAAAATATGAAAGATAAAACAAATATGTACAAAAAGATAATCTCCACGTTCATGGGAGTCCCGGATGTATTTAACATATGCATCAAGCCTTTGAACCTCTAGATTACCCTTAGTGGATGAGTGGTGTCTCGTAAGGGCTTGCAGTGATGACACTCACAAACATCGCCTTATAATCAACAATCCTAAATGTAAAACGATATAGGAGAAATACATGAGGGTATATCACAATACTCAAAACAATGTGTCTCTACTTTCAATACAAACAAAATGAGTCTATGAAGATATTATGATAAGATTCATGAGTGTGTGTGTGCTAGGATCATACATGGTAGTTAACAATGCTTCACTTCACACCGACAACCTTAAAGCCTCAATCCAATCACTCTCTGGACATACACTCAATGAGTAATCGAACACAGTTTATCTCACTTGGCTGCTCTTAATAAAGGAGTAAGTGTGCAAGTCATGCAAAAGAGCAAACCAAACTAAAAAAGATAATATAATGTAAGTGAATCAACTTGGCATGACTTCTTGAAAGAATGCTTTATGGCATATATATCAATTAAGCAGGATATGCAAACAATGTCTTACATTCCATCAAAACCTCAGTTGAAAATCATGATTAGGATCATCAAAGACTTTGTAAGGGAAGGCCAAGAGGCATCAAGGTATGGTAAGAAGGAAAGAAAATGTGTGAAGCTGCAAAACATGTGTAATTCAAGGCATGTAATGCTCATTAAAAGCCATTATACTTTTTCAACTCTTGACTCTTACAATATCAACCTCAACTCTCTTTGAGGTGCTAATTCCCTTCACCTATCAATCATTCTTGTTTCCCTAGTTTTGTCTTTTTTTTTTATATGCTTTCAATTTCTACACATGTATTACAATTTTTTTTTTTTTTTGAAGAAATGGAAAGAATGGGATGCTTTTCACTTGCCACTAATGATTTTTTTTTCTTCTTCTCTTTTTTTTTTTTCATCTCTTTTCACATGAGATTTAGAATTGCATTACAAAGGGTATAAAGATGTGGTGACAAACAGAGGAAAATTATCAATAAAACTCGGTGGCTTAAAATGAACAAAGAATGCCTAAAATCATTTCCAAAGCAAGTATTATGTATATAAATCTTGATAGAATGCAAGTGTCAATCAATGCAAATCAATATCAAAACAACAAGCCAAACACAAGTATAATGAAGTCATTTGTCATTGCAAGAGGTCAATAAGAATTCATTCAACTGTAAAAATCTCTCCAATGAAGCAATAGGCTCTACTCCACCGGGTAATGATATCCACTCAATTAGGTCATAGATGCAAAGGTCAACAATGTACACTACTTAATATAATCCGTGCTCGTAAATACAATCATCTCATCATAATGTAATCAAAACCATATCACGTTCGTATTGAAATCAAAGAATAACAACGCTCAACATATTATGATTATGCCCCATGCTAACCCCTAATTATTCATAAATCCCGAATTGAATCTCATAAGATATGCTATGGTCCCTCATGCTAAGTATTAACACATCCACTATGAATAAGAAAGGTCAACCGATAGATCACTAATGGATGCTAACAATAGGAAGTACATAGCAAGAGAAACCATACAATACCGTCAACCTCTTACCATCATGTAATAGATAAAGATGAAATATCCACTAACTTATATTTGAAAAAGAACCTGTGTATACAAGAAGTCGACATACACTGAAAGAAATATATCATATAAACTTAAAACAAGTATATAATCATATAGAACTGAAATGGGCTACATAAAAAATGCCGCAGAGTTTTAGATACATCGATGAATGAAATGTATACATGAGATGTACATGAGATATAATACATAAGATGTTATACATGAGATGCTATCTAAACTCCGCCCTGCCCAAGTCCGAAATCATCATCATCCTGAAATCATGCCTTTCTAAAAGATGCAGGGTCTATAGTATCGACAACTAAGTCAAGAAAGTCGGGCTCCTCGTCCTCCCGAAGTCTGGCCAAAATGTCAGTCAACATCTGTCTCTGACGTGCCTACTCCTATCGAATCTCATCCTGAAATCTGGTCTGAGAGGTTTGAAGCTCTGCAATCTAAGTGCCCAAGATTATTTGTAAAGTAGTGATTTGTGCTGCATGGGCTGTCTCTAGAGTCACACACCTCTGACCAAGCTCGGTATGGGCTGTCTGAAGACCTGCAATAGACTGCTACATCAACTGAATGGCCGTGGTCTACCTTTCGATGTATGCACTCTGCTGATCTAACAACTGAGTGAATGCCTGTATTACTGGAGTAGCCTGGGCCTGCTGCGGCTCAACCTCGGGCTAGGGCTGCTGTCCCTCTATGGGAACCTACTACTGTTAGGCCTGCTGCTGGGCATGAGTAAGAGCCTCAACCAGTCTCTGAATTCCTACCAACTGACCCATAACCCTGTTCTACGTAGATAGGGCGATCGATACAAGTACTATAGCTAACGGGGTGTTATCGGGAGCTACTACTCTGGCACGTGCAATCAACTCGGTCATCATGCTAGCGAAAGGTAATGCCCCCTGTGGCTTTGTCGAAGCTGTCGGCTCATAGAAAACTCCCAACATGTAGCGGGGAAGATCGTAGCGGGGAAGATCGATGGTCCTACCCGTCCCCAGGGTATAAAGTAACTGGCCTCTACGATTACTCGTCTCTCCACGATGCCCTAACGGATAGATCGAACTACAAGTGAAAACAAACATTAGGGCATACGTAGGAGCAAGGAATTTCTTCTCAATCTGAGAAAAAGTCCACTAGGTATCAGGCTGACAAATCTCAAGGACCATTACCTCGTGATCAACCTCACCCTGTTGGGGCCAACTCAACGCTGGGTCATATACCTGGGGGAGGCCAAAGAACTCTGCAAAAGTGGCTGGGGTAATGGTAATGGTCTTACCCCTAACTATGGAAACTATGCACTCATCCCTAGCAACATCCGAAAGTGCTCGGATGTTGGCCATCAGCTCGGCAACCAACTTAGTCCTATGCTGGCCACTGTACTGTGCCAACCGAAGCCAACTACAAGCCTCAAACATCTCTCTCCACAAATATGGCTCTCCCTCATAGTGCTCAAGAGTCATCGCTCTTTCCTGCACTGGACCTCTTCGACTAAAAATCTAGTTATAACACTGTTGGGCCTTCCCGTTAACAAACCGAGACGCATTGAAAGCGACGGGGGTTCTATGGACCTTTTTGGTTCGCGATGCCATCTATACTAATGAACTAGCTAAACTACTAAACTAGAAAGAAACTACAAAGAAAGACAAGGAAATGAAAAAGAAATGCTCAAGGAATACCTAAAGGTGGACTGAAGATTGGCACAGACAAGTAGGACTATGACTGGAATCTGGCAGGGCTCCGCTGCACTCTCAAAACACTCCCTCACTCACCCTCACTGAGTCAGCTCTGAGTTCACTCAGTTGAGAAACGAATCACAATTTAAAATGAGGGGTTCATATAGAAAATCCGGTGCACCGTATGTATGGTGGATAAATGCATACGTACGGTGCCAGAGTACTAGCATACACGCGCTTAGGCAGCCGGGACCATACGTACGCACTAGGTCACCGTACGTACAGTTGAGAAAACTAAACCATCACTACTAAACATATGCCACGTCAGCGTACGCACGGTAGCCGAACTGTACGTATGTTTCCACAACCATACATATGTACAGTAGCCGTACGTACGCTAAAGAAGGAAAACACATAGCTATTAAAATTAATCTACTCTGCATGAAAATGAAAAAAAGAAAAAAAACTGGGCCCAAAACAGCAAGAACAAAGGAGAATGCTCTACAATCGACCCTCACCCCTCACCTAGAATAACACATTATCCTCAATGTACAATAAGAAGCCACAAAAGGAAGAAACAAGGCAACATAAGAGTGATTAAGTAACCCACCATTTCATTAAACAAGGAAACTGAACAATACAATGCCAAAGATGGCCTGAACAACAAGGAAATGAGAAACAAAGGACCCCTATGTAAGCACCCCATTTTTTACCGCTCGATAGTCTCCACTCCGTCCAGACTTGTTTTCAAGTCATTTTGGGCATATTCCAATCGAAACCAATTCTCTAGGTCCAAATTCCATCTTTTCATCGCTTCATGGGCCTGTCAGGCCCAAATAGAGGCAAAATGACCAAAATGCCCTTAGGGGCATTGTCCTTTCTTATTTCAATTCCAATCCCTCTCTCGAGACAGTTTATTCCTCGAGACGGTCCGAGTAGCAAAACTACTCACAAAACCGTCAGAGTGGCGGAAACACTCACACAACCGTCAGAGTGGCGGAAACACTCACAAAACCGTCAGAGTGGCGGAAACACTCACAAAACCATCAGAGTGGCGGAAGCACTCAAAACCCAGGCACGTCTCTTTGGAGACGGTAAGACCCCTTTCCAATCCCTTTCTCGTGACAGTTTATTCCTCGAGACGGTTCCAATCCAGGCACGTCTCTTCGGAGACGGTAAGACCCCTTTCAAATCCCTCTCTCGAGACAGTTTATTCCTCGAGACGGTCCGAGTAGCAAAACTACTCACAAAACCATTAGAGTAGCGGAAATACTCACAGAGCCGTTAGAGTAGCAGAAATACTCACAGAACCGTTAAAGTAGCGGAAATACTCACAGAACCGTTAGAGTAGCGGAAATACTCACAAAACCGTTAGAGTAGCAGAAATACTCACAAATCATCAACCCCGTCTGAGTAGCGGAAATACTCACACTGGTAGAGTGGCTGAAACACTCAAAACCTAGGTCAACACCCGTGTCTGTTAGCTCACTTCGGTGAAAAATGACCAGACTACCCTTAGGACCTTTTTCGAGACTTTTCGGTCAAGATGACCATTTTGCCCCTAGGCATCCGAACGCCCCGGGAACCACACCGGCTCTGGGTATCAAACCGGTAATGTCCTGAGAATACTTTTTATAGTATTCTCAACCTTCCTTTACCCTTCCGGATCATTCCGAGTCAGTTCCGGCCAATCCGGCACAAAATGACCGTTTTGCCCCTAGAGGGCCAGCCTCCTTCTTCGACCACACCGGCTCTGGGTATCAAACCGGTAATGATCCGAGAATACTTTTTATAGTGTTCTTAACCTTCCTTTACCTTTCCGGACCATTCCGAGTCAGTTCCGGCGAACCCGGTACAAAATGACCATTTTGCCCCTGGTGGGCCGGTCTCCTTTTCCGACCACGCCGGTTCTGGGAATCAAATCGGCAACCTCTAGGAACATTCTGAATAATGTCTTCAGATCCCAAGTCTTTTTCCGGGACAGTCCGAGTCTGTCCCGGCAGTTTTCCGGTCCGGTTGACCGTTTTGCCCCTAAAGGCCCGGTCAACCTTTTCGACACATCTTATCCTCACTTTTCAAGTCAAATACCTCCAGGACACTATTTCAAGTGTTCCTACTCCTTTCCGGCCTTCCGGGTCACTCCCGGCTCCTTCAAATCATTCCCGGACTTTTCGGAGTCACTCCTAGTGAAGCCAGGCTAAAGTTTACATGGTAGTCACTAGTACAGGCGCCCAAATCTAGTCAAAGATACGTTGCTTGCCGACCTTAATTGTTTCCTAAATGGCTGGCGCCACTAGTAGTGGCGCCAAGCCAAAAAATGGCCTGGCGCCACTGCAACAGGCGCCAGGCTTGTCTTCCCTCTATGAATACAGAGCCTCGTTCAACGTGAAAGGGGTCTGCAAACTTAACCTAAAAACTCTATACTTCGATATACAGAGCTCGAGCACCTCCAAAACCCTAGCCTCCCTAGGTTTTCTCAAACCCTAGCCACTATACACAAACCCTAGCCTCCTATACACTCATGCACACCCCCATACACTCATACACTATCCTTCAACCATCTTTGGAAGACTTGAAGAGCTGTCATCCAAAGCTTAAAGACAACCCTTGAAGACTGAAGGTGAAGATCAAGACAAAGACCGAAGACCGAAGACCGAAGACCGCACGGCGCGCAAAATAAACAAGAAACAAGGTAGGCTCCCTATTTAAATTTTCGCACTTCCCCCCCTCTCTCTTCTCTCTCCAACCCACTTGGGTTTTCTCTATTTTAATCCCCCATCTCTTTCCCCCCCTTTCTTTGCATGCTTGAAACAAGGGGACTCCCGGTCCATGTGTAGGATTAGACTGTTGGAGAGTCACCGTGTCGGGGGCTTTCTTCTAGTCTAACCAAAGACCATGTGGGTACGGCCCCCTTGACTATGTGGTGAAGCCTTAACCTTGTATGTTCACGACCCCAAACTGCATTGTGCATATCATAGTCTTGCATCTTCCCAAAATTCGTTTTCGAACTCGTTTTCAAAACCGTTTTCAAACTTGTTTTCAAAATTGCATCAAAAGCTCTTTTTCAAAAACATGTTTTCAAAATCACAATCCTAGGGTGATTCTAGCTTTTCCATGGCTAGGGTTGCTTTAGGAAAGTGTTATATTAAAAGTGGCCTTTTGGTCTATATTTTCAAACCTTGTTTTCAAAACCGCTTTCCTAAAGTGGTTCTAGCCTTCTTATGGCTAGAATTGCTTTAGGAAAGTGAGATGTTTTTATACTTTCCAAAAACTCTCTCTTTAAAAATCTCTTCCTAAAAATCTCTTTTTTTCAACATACTTTCCTAAAACTTTCCTCTTCAAAATTGTTTTCAAAAACTCCCTTCCAAAATCTATTTTTCAAAACTCCCTTTTTCAACTCCTTTCCAAACTCCTTTCCCCAAAATCCACTCTCTAAAAACGCTCCCTAAAAATCTTTTCAAAAACTCTCTTTTCCAAAATCTCCCTTCTAGAAATTCCCCCCTAGGATCTTCCTTCCAAAATCTACGTTTCCAAGAACACACTTCCCAAAAACTCCTTCTTCTAAAAAATCTTTCCAAAAACTCTCTTTCCAAATTCACTTTCCAAAAACTCCTCCCTAGGATTCCCTTCTAGAAAACCTTCATTTCCAAAAACGCATTTTTCAAAAAACTCTTTCCTTAGAGCCCCAAATCAAGCCTTAGAGCCCACAATTAGGAAACCCTAAATTTTCTTTCCAAAAACATGATTTTCAAACTTTGCCTTAAACCTTGGTTTCCAAAATCTTTTGTTTTCTACATCAAAACTATCCTTGTTTTCAAAACCTATTTTCTACGTCAAAACTATAATTTTCCAAACCTAGGGTTTCTAGAATCCCCCTTTCCAAATCCTTGTCAAATCCTATCTTCCCTTTAGGAAACCGAATCAAATCTCCCCGTTTAGGAAACTAGATCCCGTCCTCCGTTTTTGGAAACAAAATCAAATCTTTTCTTTTAGAAACCAAATCCAATCCCTTCCTAGTCCAAACCTTTCCTACTTCAACTCCTTCCTAAACCATAAGTTTCCTAAACCTAAACTTTAAACCTTTCTTTAAATTTCAAAATCCAACTCTTTCCTAATTCAAATCCTTCCTAAACTCCTACTTTCCTAAATCTTAAGTTTCCAAAACTTGAACATAAAAATCTTTCCTTCTTTTCAAATCCAAGCTTTCAAATCTTTCCTAAACTCAAGCTTTTCCTAATTTCAAGACTTTCTAGAATCTAAAACTCTAAAACTTGCTAAATCTTAAACTTTCTAAATTTCAAATCTTTCCAAATTCAAAACTTTCTAAATTTGAAACCTTCTTAAGTTAAATCTTTCTAAACCTAAAAACTTTCTAAATTCTAAACTTTCCAAAACTTCAAATCTTTCCGAATCTAAGGCTTTTCTAAACTCAAAACTTTCTTAATTTAAGACTTCCTTAAGTTGAAACTTTCTTAATTCAAACATTTCCTAAATTGAAAGTTTTCCTTTTTCAAACCTTTCCTAAAACGAAACTTTCTTATTTTCAAAACTCCCTTGTTTTCAAAGCTTTCCAAATTCAAAACTTCCCTTTTTCAAACATTCCAAAATTCAAAGCTTTCTTAATTTGAAACTTTCCAAATTCTAAACCTTTCTCAAACTAAACTTTTATTAATTCAAAACATTTCTAAATTCAATACTTTCCAATTTTTAAAACTTTCCTAAAGTAAAAACTTTCTTGAAACTTTCCTAAATTCCAAACTTTCCTAATTTCGAAACGTTCCAAAAACGAAACTTTCCTAATTCGAAAACTTTCCAAAAATGAAACTTTCCAAATTTGAAACTTTCCTAAACCGAACCTTTCCTAATTCAAACCTTTCCTAAAATCCAATCTTTCTTAAACTCTCAAGTCTTTCCTAGGTCTCCTACCTTTCCTAAGTCTAGGTTTCCTAAACCTCCATCTTTCCAAAACCAAGTCTTTCCAAAATCTATCTGTTCAAATCAAAGTCCAATCTTTTCCAAAATTTCACTTCCCAATCTCCTCTTCTAATCTCAAATCAAATCCAATATCAAATTCAATTTCCTTCTTCAATCCATTCTTCTATTTTCAATCGGACTCCAGTCCGAACTACGACTGACCTGATTCCCCCAAAGGGATACGTAGGCAACCTTCATAGGTGCGGTCACAATACTTTTCAAACTTTCAATTCCACCCTCATGGGTGTGGTTTCCAAATTCTTTCCACATTTCAAATTCCAATCAATTTTCAAATTTCAATTTCAAAATTTCTATTTTAAACTTCTATTTTCAATTTTCAAACTTTCCAATTTCAATTCTATTTCTTCAAATCTATTTTCAAATCAAAGCAATCTCTTTTCAAATCTATTTTTCAATTCTTTTCTATTGCTTGCATATCATGCATCATGCTAAATTAGTTTTCAAACATTGTTTTTCTAAAGTAAATAGGGTTGAACTATAGTTAGTCGAAGACTCTCATAAGTAAATCTAGGGTAGATTGACATGTAGGTACCGAAAGGGCGGGGTAGGGTGATAGCTTAGTGCGTCTTCCCTACACGTAACCAACCTCCGAACTTAGAATCACTGTTTTCAAAGACCAAAAAGGAGTTATTTTTCTAAAAAGGGCTAAATGTTTTCCAAAGGTTGCCCAACAACCTGTTTTCTTAAAAACCCTCTCTTGAGGAGATATTTTCAAAATTATTTTCCAAAACCCTAAGTATAGTCTTCGGATTATTCTTAGTTTTTAGGTGACCTAACTCACCTTAATCAAGTTAGGTGGCGACTCCGAATCTTTTTCAAAAGCCCTTTATTCAAACCAATTTTTCAATTCAAACTTAGTCGCACTCATCTTCTAGGAGGGTGAGTTCTAACGAGAGAGTACAGTATTTTTTCCGCTTGTGTGTGTATTCCTCGAGTGCAAAAAATCTGGGCGCGACACCCTACAAAAGAAGTCCGGAACAAGCCAACTTACGTTGCTAACTACCACTCGATGGGTCACTCAAGTCTATTTTTTAGAAGTGTTGGAGCCGGAAGACACGGCAGCATCCTTCTTGGTTGATTCGAAAGATGATGGAGATGACTTGTCAAGGAGATGAGAGGCCACCAAGCAAGCTACAGTGACAGCGTCATCTGCGGGAAGCCGGGACAAGGAGGTGCAAGTGTAGGCTCACAAGAATGCGGCGTATTCTGGATCCTCCAACTCATCAGAACTTGGGGCTCGGGAAACACTCTCGTTTGCCTTAGAAGTCTCCTTGGATGCCATGAAAGGGGAGGCATGCCAAAAAGGAAAACCAATGCAGTAATGTGACAATGTAGGGAGAGAAGTGAATGCATAAACACTATGGCCGGGAGCCCCCTTTTTAAAAGCTTAAGGTATCACATGCAAGAGGATCAATTAAGAGATATGAAAGTACTAATTGGTTAGGATTCCCTGCATAAAATCAAGACTCTCCCAAGAATCAATTGGATGGGCCCACAAAACAAACTAGCTACTCCTAACTAAACTTGAAAATGGAAAAAAAAACTAACTACAAGAGTAACCTCACTCAAAGGCTAAACTAGAATACTATAAATAGCAAAAATCTACTTCTAGCTAAATGTAGCCAACCAAAACTAAGAACGAAAGAAAAGAAAGCAAAATCAATCATACACCAAAAAAAAAAAAAAAAAAAAAACTAAGAAAGAAAGACGAAAACTTGTCTAAACTATTCATACTTCTAAAAGACTAAAGCATAAGCTATCATCAATCAAAAGAAGGTGGATCAATAAGATCCACAAAATCTAAGTCGCCCTGAAAAGTCTCAAAATATGGCTTCAACCTTTGGCCATTCACCTTAAAAGCCGACCCATTAGTAAGGTTCTTCACTTCTATAGCACCATGGGAAAAAATATCGGTAACAAGGTAAGGACCCACCCACCTACTCCGTAACTTACCTGGAAACAAATGAAGGCGTGAATCATAAAGAAGGACCTTTTGACCAATCTTAAAGGATTTGCGAAGAATATGTTGGCCATGAAATTTCTTCATGGGGGCCTTAGCAATTTTAGCATTTTTGAAGGCATCATTACGGATTTCATCAAGTTCATTCAATTGAAACTTTCAGTGTGCTCCCGCGGCATTAAAGTCCTCATTACATTGCCGGATGACCCAATAAGCTTTATGTTCAATTTTTATCAAGAGGTGGCAAACCTTTCCATAAACAAGCATATATGGTGATGCACCAAACACGGTCTTGTACCCCATGCAGTAAGCCCACAATGCGTCGGTTAACCTAAGGGACCAAACCTTCCTATTAGGGTTGATGGTTTTTTCAAGGATTCTCTTGATCTCCCTATTGGCTAACTCGACTTACCCTTGGGTTTGAGGATAGTGAGGTAGGCCAACCTTATGAACCACACTATACTCCTTTAGTAAGAATGCAAAGAGTTTATTACAAAAGTGTGAGCCACCATCACTAATGATGGCTCGGGGCATGCCATATCTTGAGAAAATATTCACCTTCAAAAAATGGACCACCACTTGGTGGTCATTGTTCCGGTAAGTAATGGCCTCCACCCATTTTGAAACATAGTCCACCGCCACTAAGATGTAAAGGTAGCCAAAATAGTTAGTGAAAGGTCCCATGAAATCAATTCCCCAACAGTCAAATATTTCCAAGATGGTAATGGGCTGAAGAGGCATCATGTGACACTTAGTAAGAGTTTCTAAACGTTGGCACCTATCACATGTAAGACAAAATGCATGAACATACTTAAACATGGTTGGCCAATAAAGGCCACATTGAAAAATCTTAGCGATGGTCTTTTTGGTGGAAAAGTGTCCTCCACAAGCTTGGGAATGGCAAAACTCTATGACTTGTTAGAAATCATGATTGGGCACAGCCAGATAATTTGATCCACGCAACACTTAAAGAGGTGAGGATCATCCCAAGAAAAATAACGCATATTTCAAAAGAACTTGCGTTTATCAATGGATGACCAATGAGATGGAACCTCACCGGTCATAAGATAGTTTGCAATATCGGCAAAACAAGGGAAGGAACTTTCTCTAAAGCATGCACATGCAAGATTTGCTTATCCGGAAAATGTTCATTGATAGGGGTGGAGTCGGTGGCTCTTCCATCAAGGGCGAGCCGGGACAAATGATCCGTTACTATATTTTCTACCCCTTTTTTTTATCTCGCATTTCAATGTGAAATTCTTGAAGCAATAAGATCCACTGAATGAGGTAGGGTTTTGCATCAGGTTTGTTGAGAAGATACTTAAAGGCCACATGGTCAGTGTAAATGATAACTAGTGACCCTATCAAGTAAGAACGAAATTTATCCAATGCAAAAAATACCGCGAGAAGGTCCTTTTCAGTTATGATGTAATTGATTTTAGAAGCATAATATATGACATAACGCTTCTTGTCAATTCTTTATCCCAAAACCTCCCCCATGGCGTAGTCACTAGTGTCGCACATAAGCTCAAAGGGGTGAGACCAATCGAGTGCACGCAAGATTTGGGAGGATGTCAAGGACCCTTTTAAAATATTAAAAGCTTGTTGACATGTTAGGGTCCACTCAAATGGCATGTCAAGAGATAAGAGTTGACACATTAGCCTAGCAATTGCACTAAATCCCTTAATAAAATGCCGGTAGAAATCGGTATGCCCAAGGAATGATTGCACATCTTTCACACAAGTGGGGGGAGGTAGTTTTTGGATTAATTCAATTTTAGCCTTGTCAACCTCTATTCCCTTTGAAGACACAATGTGACCTAACACAATTCCACTAGTAACCATGAAATGACATTTCTAACAATTAAGGATGAGGTTACTCTCCTCACATCGCTCTAACACTTTTCCTAAATTCTCAAGACATCCCTCAAATGTGTCTCCATACACTGAAAAATCATCTACGAACACTTCTACAATGTGCTCCACCATGTCATTAAAGATGCTCATCATACACCTTTGAAATGTGGTTGGTGCATTGCATAAGCCAAAGGGCATGCGGTGATATGCATAAGTACCAAATGGACATGTAAAGGTAGTCATGAATTAATCCTCTAATTCAATCTCAATTTGATTGTAATCGGAATACCCATCAAGAAAGCAATAGAAGGCTTTTTCAGATACTCTCGCTAGAACTTGATTAAGAAATGGCAAGGAAAAATGGTCCTTTCGGGTCACGACATTGAGGCAATGGTAATCGATACACATTCGCCATCCGGTTTGGATACGAGTGGGCACCAGCTCATTCTTATCATTTCTAACTACCGTGACACTTGATTTCTTAGGTACCACTTGGGTAGGACTTACCCACTTAAAGTCGAAAATGGGGTAGATAATACTCGCATCAAGCAATTTTAGCACCTCACCCTTTACCATTTCCTTCATGTTAGGATTCAATCTCTGTTGCATTTGACGCACGAGTTTAGCCCCCTCTTTTAGGAAAATGCAATGTTTACATAAAAGAGGACTAATACCTTGGAGATTGGCGATGGTCCACCCTATAGCTTTCCTATGGTGTTTAAGCAAGGCTATCAAGCTTTCCTCTTGGCTTAAAGATAGGGTGGAAGAAATGACAACGGGATAGGACTCACCATCACCTAAAAATGCATACTTCAAAGTGGTTGGTAATGGTTTCCTCTCGAAAATGGGAGGCTTTACCTCTGATGGAATTGGCTTAATATCATTAGGTTGGAGAGGTTCAAAAGAAGGGATCCATTGACCCACATACATATATTGGGCATTCTTACGACCTAAGGACGAAACTTCTCCTAAAGCCTTCACATGACAATCTAAAGTTTCATGAGACTCGCTCTCAACAAAGCTTTTTCCAAGGAGTCCTCAAAGAATTCATTCTCAAAGTAGTCTTGCACTATTATCTCAATGATGTCGAGCTCCCGGATATCCTCACACTCATCCGGTTGTTTAGCAACCGAAAAGATATTCAATTCAAAAGTGGTGTTGCCAAACGAAAGCTTCACTAACCTATTCCTACAATGGATGATAGCATTGGAAGTAGCTAGGAAAGGTTGCCCTAGAATGATGGAGATTTGGTTGTGAGCGATACAATTATCCATGGGTTGAGTGTCCAACACTTTGAAATCAATGGGGAAATAGAAGTTATCAATTTGAATGAGCACATCCTCAATAATACCCCTAGGAACCTTTATAGACCGATCTGCTAGTTGTAAAGTCACACGGGTAGGTTGCAATTCTCCTAAATCAAGTTTCTTATATACTAAAAATGAGAGAAAATTAACACTAGACCCTAAATCCAATAAGGCTTGATCTATCCTAGTGTTCCCAATGGTGCAAGAAATGGTAGGACATTCGGGGTCTTTGAATTTTAGAACGATTTTGCATTGTAATATTGCACTTTGATTATCATTCATCATAGCTGTCTCCTTGACATGTAACTTTCTCTTGAAAGTACATAAGTCCTTTAAGAACTTGGCATATGATGGGATTTGCTTAATGGCATAAAAAATAGGGATGTTGACCTTAACTTGCTTGATCACTTCATAAATTTTATCATTCAAAAGTTCATTATTTGATTTGGTCAACCTTTAAGGAAAAGGTGCATGCTTCAAGATATCCTTCCTCTTATCCCTAGTGTTCTCACTAGAAGTCTCAAAAGGAGTAACAACAAACTCCTTGTTCACTTGATACCTATCATTCTCTCCTTCCTCTTTCGATTTTTCCTCTTTCTCAACCTCCTTTTCTTTTCCTTTTCCCTCTTGATCAACACATGGTTTAGAAGTTACATCTTTTGAAGAAATGGTTTTATCAATGACTCTACCGCTTCTAAGAGTGGTGATGGCTTGTACTTGTTCATGACTTGTTTGAGGGTCCATGCCACCCTGGTGATGTGTACTTGCCTAACCACTAGATTGGGTTGAGGTTGAGCGAGAATCCCCCTGGGACATTTTGAGTCAAAGCTTGTGTCAACGTAGACATTTGCTTTTGTATGTCCTCAAGCATCCTACTATGTTGGTCCAACACCTTATCTTGCTTATCTACCCTTGCATTAACCCCTCTTATATCATTGGATAGTTGATAAAAATTATCTTTCGTAGGCTTCCCATGAGGAGGTTGATACGGTTTAGGTTGATTTGAAAATTGTACCATGGGTTGGGGTTGGTAAGCTTGAGGTTGAGGTACTTGTAATGGAAGAAAAGGTGTGAAACAATGTTGAGGGTCTTGATACCCTCCTTGATAAGGTTGGGAGTTTGAACTCCCCTCATTCCTCCACCCAAAATTAGGGTGATCCCGCTATCTTGAATTGTAGGTGTTAGGGTAAGGGTTGCCCCTTCCTATTTGGAATTGGCCAATGGCATTGCGTTGGTCATGTAAAGCTTTTTTCACCCCCGGAATGATTGGGCATGAAGATGTGTCATGGTCGGTGGTGTCACACACTATGCAACAAGTCACTTTCCTCACCTCACTCTCGACCGCTAACACTTTTTTCCCGTCTAAAGCCTCTAGTTTCTTGGTTCAAGTGGCCACTCTTGCATTAACATCATCAACCTCTTTCAATTGGTATCGCCCTGCCCCTTTTTGAGTGGAATGAACCTTGGGATTTTGAGTCCCGGTAAGTGCCCAATCCCTAGCCTTGTTTGCTAAGGTGTCAAAATATTCGCAGGCTTCATGAGGTTGTTTATCAAGGAACGTCTTAGCACACATTGACTCAAGTGCTTAAGTTGAGGGGTTAGAGATGAGTAAAAGGTGTTGATGATGTGTCAATCGGCGAAACCATGATGAGGGCATGTATTCAAGAGGTCCTTAAATCTCTCCCAATATTGAAAGAACGTTTTTCCCATCATAGGGAAAAATTGGAAAATTTGCCTTCAGATGCTTTTCGTTCGGTTCTCGGGAAAGAACTTCTTTAAAAACTCTCCTTGGAGTACAGCCTATGAATGAATAGACGTAGGCCTTAAAGAATTGAACCAAAGTTTGGCCTTATTTTTCAAACAAAAAGGGAAGAGTTTTAACACAAAAATCTCTTTCAGGCAAGAATTGTCCATGATAAGTGAGCACGCATCCTCAAATTCCTTAATAACATCATAGGGTTATTCAAATTCCCTGTCATGAAATTGAGGAAGCATTTGCATGCTTCCTAGCCGAATGTTAAGCGAAGTGTAATGTGGCGAGAATACTATACATGAAGTTGGTGCTTGACATGGAGGATTCAAGTAGTCCCGTAAGATTCTTTGATAGGGGGCCGCCATGTCAACATGGTGGCTCCCTCTTTTCATATCATCATCGCCTCCTACATTAAGATCTAACTCCGGTGGAATGGGTTGAAGATTACGGTGGAGTTATGGAGTAGGTGCATTTTGTGCGGCGTTAAGATTCGGAGGGAAGACGTTGGGTAAACCTTGATCATTCATGTTTGCCATTGGAAGAAATCCTAGGTCCACAACTAATTGAAGTACCGGTGTGAGTGATGATGAACTACTCGCACTCTCAAGTCTCATAAGTCGGTTATGAATGTCCCTAGTGAAATGTTGCATGCGAAGATGAATGTAATAAATAATAGACCGTCTAGGTCATACAACACATCATACACAAACATGCATTGCCAAACAATGACTTTTTCTGTTGTTCTCCAACCGATCCTTTAATCTTCTTATACAAAGCAATACTACCGATTTGCAAGTTAAGCATATTATCCTACCTCCACTAAATGTCTTCTTACAAAGAGTCCTAGCAAAATGCAATGCAACTAAACCTAAATCAAATAAAACAAATTAAGCAAAGAAAAACCAAAAATCTAAGCATATTAAGGAATAAAGAGATTACCAAGGCCTAAAGCCGTAGATGCTTCCGTCAAGGGTGAGTGATCAAATCCCACCCATTTGCAGTTTTGTTGTTCTGTTTAGTTTTCTTTTTCTCCTTTATTTGCTATTTTTTTTGTTCTTTTTTTATATGCAATTCACCAAGTGCTTCTCCAATCTGTAGCTTGTTGGTGTTTGCCTTATGCTTTTGATCCCCAGTAACAGCGCCGAAACTTGAATTGCTCCTCTGAATATGATGAAATTGAGCCTCATGCAAGAGCACAGGCGTGCGATTGAAGTATAAATTCGGCAAGTGCCGGAGTCGATTTCCACGAGAATCAAGCCCAATATAGGCGTCACATAAAGCAAAATAACCAACAATTTAAATCGAATTAGGAATTCGATTAGCAAATTGAAACTATCTAAAAATGAAACCAAAAATTTATTTGTTGTGAATATTTTGCTTGCTAGTTGAATTAACTAAACTAAGTATGAAATCGTTTGTTAGGAAACTTAAATACAATTAAAATGACTTGAATGCAATTGATTTAATCTACCAATTCTCTACGAAAATCTCAATAGAGGATTTGATAACTCAAATCAAGGAATCACTCCGCGAATCCTTGATTCGAAAGATTTAGACCGTAAGAATAAGAGTTCATACTCAATTGGGTGTGAATTTATGTTCAATGTTTAGAATCATAGAAGCAAATCATTAATTGTCCAATATCTAAACCAATTTAAGAATTGTGCATAGAGATTACCAATAGTTATTATGAATCTAGGTTTTTTTTATAGATTTACAACAAAATTGAGATGAATATGAAAAAATCATAAGATAATTCATTAAAATTTATATACCTCCATTGAAGACCTTGAAGATTCTTGGTAGATCTTCACAATTGCATCCAAGGATGAGTTTAGCTACTTGATTCCATGATAGAAAGCATAAAGAAATGGAGATCTTGCATTAATTGGGGAAGAAATTGATGTTTGCTTCCAAGAAAAATGGAAGAAAATACAAAAGAAACTAACTTTCTCTCTCTAGAATTCATACTAACTGTAAATCTAATCTAAACTGGTGATAGATACAAAAAATCTCGTCATTTTTTGAAAATATAGCAGTAAAAATCGTATAGGGGACGCCGGTAACGTAAGTACGGTACTGTTCACCACACATACGGTGGACATACCGTACGTACGGTTAGCCTTATGTTAATCCATGCTCTCTAAAGTTACAGTCTAGGCACTTTTCAGCTCCTTTTGCTCTAAATCCATCCTTTCTTCACTCCAAACCTACAAAAGTACACACAAACACTCATTAGAACAATTATGATACTAAAATAAGGCATATATACAACCTAGTTGGACTAACAATAGCTATTTAGGGACTTTAGATTACGCTTTTGGAGTGTAATCATTATTGCATGGTTACTTTGTTGGCTTTGTGCTCACTTAGTGGTTGTGCTCATTTCTGTACTTGGCTATTGGCATTTGTGGAGAGCGTGTTTTCTTATTTTGATCTTTTGTGTGGTCTTACCTCGTTGAGATATATGTTGGTTAGTGAACGTCAGGTGGCTCAGAAGAGTTTATCATTACTTGAGAGCACTATGTAGTAAGGATTCATTAAAACATAAAGTCTTCTGGTAAAGGGAGGCATTATAGGTAGACTTCGAGTGAAGATCAGGGGATCAGGCACTAGAATTGTGCAAATTGATTTCGGGTGAAGGCTAGACAGCTGAGGTATTAGAACAATGTAGGCTGATTTCGGGTGAAATCTAGAGAGCTAAGGCACTGAAATAGCATGGGTTATCTTCGGGTAAAGGTCTAAGGATTGAGGTGGTGGAGCAACATTGTGGAAACTTCTGTAGTTGGAATCGTTTGTCAGTGGATAGCGTTTACTTTAACAGTGCAGATGGACTTGCATCCGGTGAGAATGCCGGTCAGTTGGGAACTAGTGTGGGACAGAATCACAGGATGTCACGAGGGCGCCATTGGGTCATGCACAAGGTGAATTCTAATGTCAAGTGAGTTTTTGTGGGTTCAGTTGTAGAGTTGTGTAGAGGGTGCACATGTAGTGCTCATAAATGAGGGCATCGACCCCTTGAAGTGGTGGAGGGTACGCGATGGTCAGCACACGCCTTTCCTTAGTACGCGACGGACAGCACCTATTCAGGTACATATTACTGACGGATAGAGTAATATGGTATTAGGCACTTGCTCAGAGGAGTTTGTGTTTGCTTAATGTGGTGGAAAAGGTGTTTTGCTTAGCTGAGTTCAACATGGGAGTTTGGACGAACCTTTTCTTCGAGTAGCAGTAAGGGCAAATTTGGGGAGACCGAATTTGTAAGCTGTCAGCACAGACGAGTTGGTCTGCAAGGGTGGTGGCAACTTATCGTGGGGGTATATAAGCACTACCGCATTCTGCGCTATGCTTGGCATCAACGAGGATGTTGATTGTTTAAGTGGTAAAGAATGTCAGGAGTTAGCATTACTGGTGGCGAGTGTCAGGAGTTAAAACTGGGCTTTGGCATCATCGAAGACGTTGATGGTTGAAGTGGTGGAGAATGTCACAGGTTGCCACCCATGGCGTGTCTGGGGCCGCAAGGGAACTTAATGTGGGGCATGTCTGAGCATGGTTAGCCAATTGCATGGTAATCTCGTGATTTATATTTTTAATATTTATTGAATTTATGAATTATGACTCCTCGAGGGGGCATAATGTTTTCTTTTATAAGTTTGGAGATGGCTTAGAATGCTATTATAAGGGGGTCTAATGTTGACTTTACCACCCTTGGTGTTACAGAAAGGGACAACACTCAAGTGAGTCCCTCAAGGGAGTGGGCGAGGCTTGGAGACCTGCTGTGGCACGTGTAAGCACCCCATTTTTTACCGCTCGACAGTCTACGGTCCGTCCAGACTTGTATTCAAGTCAGTATGGACGCATTCCAATCGAAATCAACTCTCTAACTCCTAATCTCGTTTATCTATCGCTTCGCAAGCCCACCAGGCCCAAATAGAGGCAAAATGACCAAAATGCCCTTAGGGGCATTGTCCTTTCCAATTCCAAATAGGCACGTCTTTCCGAAGACGGTAAGTTCCCTTTCCAATTCCATCAGGCACGTCTTTCCCAAGACGGTAAGTCCCCTTTTCAATTCCAAATCAGGCACGTCTTTCCGAAGGTGGTAAGTCCCCTTTTCATATTCCTATAGGCACGTCTTTCTGAAAACGGTAAGTCCCCTTTCCAAATTTCAAATCTAGCACGTCTTTCCGAAGACTATAAGACCCATTTCCAATTTCAATCCCTCTCTCGAGACAGTTGATTCCTCAAGATGGTAAATCTACTCCAATCAGGCATGTTTTTCTGAAGACGATAAGACCTCTTTCCAATTCCAATCCTTCTCTCAAGATAGTTGTTTCCTCGAGGCGGTAAATCTACTCCAATCAGACGCGCGTCTTTTCGAAGATGATAAGACCCCTTTTCAATTCCAATCCCTCTCTCGAGATAGTTGATTCCTTGAGACGGTCCGACACGTTTTTTGAAAAAATCTCTTCGAGACGGTAAGTCCCTTTAAACCTGTCGACTGGGACGAGACCCCAAGTCCTATAAATAGTAGAACGGTCCACCTTTGGCGCTTGTTAGCCCGCCAATGCAGAAATGTCTGTTTAGGAACGCCTTTTGAGAAAGTTGATTCTCAGGCGCTAAGTCCCTTTAGTAGCTTCCCGAGATCAGGCAATCTCGAGAATGATCGCAAACCGTCAGAGTAGCGAAAATACTCGCAAACATCGCAATCGTTAGAGTAGCGAAAATACTCGCAAATAGGTCGATATAGGGAATTGCCAACAAATCCCTATATCACATGACCACCGTCAGAGTGGCGGAAACACTCAAAACCCAGGTCAACACCAGTGCCTGCTAGCCCACTTCGGTGAAAAATAACTAAACTACCCATTGGGCCTTTTTCGACACATTTCTCGAGAACACACCTGAGTCCTTAGAATGGTGAGTCCAATCGTCTAAGATTGTTTTAAAAGTAGTCCGGCATGATTAGGTGCCTTTTAGTCAGTTTTGGGCCAATTCCGAGACTTTTCAGTATAAAATAACCGTTTTGCCCCTGGTGGGCCGGTCTCCTTTTCCGACCACACCAACTTTGGGTATAAAACCGGTAACTTCCTGAGAATGCTTTTTATAGTATTCTCAACCTTTCTTTATCCTTTCGGGTCATTCCGAGTCAGTTCCGGCAAACCCGGTGCGGAATGACCGTTTCGCCCCTGGTGGGCCGGTCACCTTTTCCGACCACACCGGCTCTGGGTATCAAACCGGAAACCTTTGGGAACATTCTGAATAATGTTTTCAAATCTAGAGTCTTCTTCCGGGACAGTCCGGAGTCCGTCCCGTCAGCTTCCCGATCCGATTGACCGTTTTGCCCCTAAAGGCCCGGTCAACCCTTCCGACACATCTTATCATCATTTTTCAAGTTAAATACCTCCGGGACACTATTCTAAGTGATCCTGCTCTTTTCTGACCTTCCGGGTCATTCTCGGCCTCTTCAAATTATTCCCAGACTTTCCGAAGTCACTCCTAGTGAAGCCAGGCTAAAAATTGCATGGTAGTCACTAGTACAGGCGCCCAAATCTGTCAAAGATACATTGCTTGCCGACCTTAATAGTTTCCTAATTGGCTGCCGCCACTACTAGTGGCGCCAGAAGAAATTTTGGCCTGGTGCCACTGTAACAGGCGCTAGGTCTATCCCATCTCTATAAATACAAAGCCTCTTTCAACATGAAAGGGGTATGCGAACTCAGTTTAAAAATACCAATATTCGATATACAGAGCTCGTACACTCTCAAAACCCTAGCTTCCTTAGGTTTTTCAAACCCTAGCCACCATACACAAACCCTAGCCTCATATACACTCCTATACACTCTCATACATTTATACACTAGCTTCCAACCCTCCTTCGAAGACTTGAAGAGCTGAAATCTAAAGTTTTGAAGATTGAAGTGAAGACCAAAGCAAGAAAAGCAAGGCGCGCAAAGCAAGAAAAATAAATAAAACATACGGTAGGCTTTCTCTTTAAGTTTCTGCACTTCCCCCTCTCTCTTCTCTCTTCTAACCCACTTGGGTTTTCTTTATTTTAATCCCCCATCTCTTTCCCCCCCCCCCTTTGTTTGCATGCTTGAAACAAGGGGATTCCCAGTCCATGTGTAGGATTGGACTATTGGAGGGTCACCGTGTCGGGGGCTTTATTTTAGTCTAATCGGAGACCACGTGGGTTCGGCCCCCTTGATTATGTGGTGAAGCCTTAACCTTGTATGTTCATGACCCAAATTTGCATTGTACATATCATGATCTTGCATCTTCCAAAAACTGTTTTCAAACTCGTTTTCAAAATTGGCATTAAACTTGTTTTCAAAATTGCCTCAAAATCTCCTTTTTCAAAACTTGTTTTCAAAATCACAATCCTAGGATGATTCTAGCCTTTTCATGGCTAGGGTTGCTTTAGGAAAGTGTTACATTTAAAGTGACTTTTATAGTCCATATTTTCAAATCTTGTTGTTTTCAAAACCACTTTCTTAAAGTGGTTCTAACCTTCTTATGGTTAGAATCGCTTTAGGAAAGTGAGACATTTTTTATACTTTCCAAAAAACTCTCCTTTCAAAAGTCTCTCTTTCTAAAACCCTCCTTGTCAACATGTTTTCCTAAAACTCTTCTTTCCAAAATTGCTTTCTGAAAACTTCCTCCAAAAATCTATTTTCCAAGACTTCTCTTTCTAAACTCCTTTCCAAAACGCTCTCTTCAAAGTCCACTTTCCAAAAACGTTCACTAGGTCTCCTTTCTAGAAAAACTCTTTCCAAAAACTCTCTCAAAAGTTTTACTTTTCAAAAACTTTCCTTCCTAATATTCTTTTCAAAATACGCTTTCTAAAAAATTTCTCTTTAGAATCTTCCTCCAAAATCTTCGTTTCCAAAAACACGCTTTCCAAAAAAACTCTTTCCTTAGAGCCCAAGTCAAGCCCTATAACTCACGATTAGGAAACCCTAGTTTTCTTTCCAAAAACATGGTTTTCAAACTTATCTTAAAACCTAGGTTTCCAAAATCTCCCTTTTCACATCCAAATTGTACATATTTCGAAAACTTATTTTCTACGTCAAAACTATAATTTTTCAAATCTACGGTTTCTAGAACTTCCTCTTCCAAATTTTTGTCAAATCAAATCTTCCCTTTAAGAAGCCAAATCCAATCTTTCCATTTAGGAAACTAGATCCAATCCTCCGTTTTTCAAAATAAAATCAAACATTCTCTTTTAGAAACAAAATCTAATCCTTTGCTTTAGGAAATAGGAATCTTAATCCTTCCTAATCTTCTACTTTCCTAAATTTTAGGTTTTCAAAACTTGAACATAAAAATCTTTCCTAAATTTTAAAACTCAAAATCTAAATCTTTCCTAATTCAACTCTCTCCTAATTTCCTACCTTCCTAAACCATAAGTTTCTTAAAACTTTCAAATCTTTCCTTAAACATTAAGCTTCCACATTTTTCTTCATTCAACCCTTTTCTAATTCTACCCCTTTCCAAATCTTAACTTTCCAAATCTAGGTTTTCAAAATCTTTCCTAAATTTAAACCTTTCCTAATCTCAAGATTTTCTAAAACTCAAACTCTAAAACTTTCTAAATCTTAAACTTTCTACATTTCAAATCTTTCCAAATTCAAAACTTTCTAAATTCAAAATTTTCTTAAGTTTAAATCTTTCTAAACCCAAATCTTTCTAAATTCTAAACTTTCCTAAAACTTCAAATCTTCTCAAATCTAAAATTTTCTAAACTCAAAACTTTCTTACTTTCAAAACTTCCCTATTTCAAAACATTCCAAATTCTAAACTTTCCAACTTTCAAAACTTCCTAATTTCAAATCCTTTCCTAAAACAAAACTTTTCAAAAATGAAACTTTCTTAAGTTAAAACTTTTCTAAATCCAAGTTTTCCTAAAGTGAAACCTTTCCTTTTTTAGAACTTTCCTAATTCCAAAACTTTCCTAAAATTTTCCAAAAAAACTTTCTTAAAATGATACTTCCCTAATTTGAACCTTTCCTAAATCTAATCTTTCCAAGTCTTTCAAGTCCAACATTCGAGTCAAATCTTTTTTAAAATCCTTCTAAGTCAAGTCAAATCTTTTCTAAGTCTCAAGTCTTTCCTAAGTCTAGGTTTCCTAAACCTCCATCTTTCTAAAACAAGTCTAAATCTTACTTCCAAGTTTTATCTTTCCAAAGCAAAATCTAATCTTTTCAATTCCAAAATTCTAAATTTCAATTTCCAATCTTCTATTCTAAGTTCAAATCAAATCCTCTTTCCAATCAAAATCTCTTTCTTCCAATCCAACCTTCTATTTTCTATCGGACTCTTGTCCGAATTACGACTGACCTGATTCCTCCAAAAGAATACGTAGGCAACCCTCATGGGTGCGGTCTCCACAATCTTTTTCAAATCTCAAATTCCACAGCATTTTTCAAATTTCTATTTCCACAACTTTTTTCCAACTTCCAATTCTAAATTTCTATTTTTAAATCTCAATTTCCAATTTCTAAAACTTTCTAATTCCAAGTCTATCTTTTCAAATCTCTTTCAAATCAAATCAATTTCTTTTCAAATTTCATTCCAAATCAATTTTCCAACTTCTTTTCTCGCATTTGCATATCATACATCATGTCTTTTTAAACATCGTTTTCTAAAGTGGATAGGATTGAATAGTTATTAGTCAAAGACTCTTATAATTGAATCTAGGGTAAATAGACATGTAGGTACCGCAAGGGCGGGGTAGGGTGATGGCTTAGTGCGCATTCCCTACACGTAACCAACCTCCAAACCTAGATCACTGATTTCAAAGACCAAAAACGGAGTTATTTTTTAAAAAGCGCTAAATGTTTTCTAAAGGTTGCCAACCAACCTGTTTTCCTAAAAACCCTCTCTTGAGGCGATATTTTTAAAAAACCCTAAGAGTAGTGTTCGGATTATTCTTAGTTTTTAGGTGACCTAACTCACCTTAATCAAGTTAGGTTGCGACTCCAAACTTTTTCCAAAACCCCTTTATTCAAATTTATTTTTAATTCAAACCTAGTCGCACTCATTCTTCTAGGAGGGTGAGTTCTAACGAGAGAGTACAGTGTTTTTCCCGCTTGTGTGTGTATTCCTTGAGTGTAAAAAAATCTGGGCACGACAGCATGTGGCTACAGTCCTCATGCTAGTTAAGTGGCTACATGGGCAGCATTATGTCTAGTAGGGTAGATGTTGGGCATTGGCAGCGAGGATAGGGTTATGACATTTGTATCCGCTACACCGCATTCATGCCGTGGCGGGACTTATGCTCATAACAGATTGGGCCTTGGTGTGCACACTTGCATGCCGTGTACTTTATGTGCACTTGCGCGTTGGGTTCCATCTTGTGCACACGGCCACTTGGTTTGTCTAGCATTGGTGTCATGGGGCACTATGTTATAGGTTTATCGGTTGCTATTCAATTATGTCTATCCTTGCGGGCAACAACCTTCACGCTGGGCGCTAAGAGCTTCATGGATGGAGGTATTGTGCCCAACGAGTGATGCTTGGCTCACGCGCATGTCTGCTTACACATTGCTACCTTGCTTGTGTTTCGAGAGGGCCGAGCGCTAAGCACATTGGTTGTCATGTGTGCACACATTTGTGAATGGCGTTGCTATTGCCTATAGCTTGGGTAAGCCATATGGCTTGAGTATGGGTGAACGGAGCTTAACAAGATGTGCGGGGGATTACAGATGGATCCTGGATGAGCGTATAGTCTTATGCCTCGGTGTTTGAGTTTAGCGGAACTATTGCTTGGTGCATAGTCGCCTCATGGGTTATTTCACTGCGTATGATCATGACGGGTCGCATTACTATCACCTTGCGGTGCTCAACCTGTCAGCCCATGACATGTAAGCTATGTGGGTTCCCAACAAAGTCTTGACAGTCTGCTTTTACGATCCATTATTTTACTTCTTTTTTTTTTTTTCTACTTTAACCAACGTGACTTTTTTTTTTTTACAATATATTTTCATACAAGAAGAAAATGATGAGAAAAACAAAAGAAATTGAGAAAGATAAAAAAAGAATACAGAGGGAAGGAGTACATAAAAGAGCACACAAAGGGATTATGCTATGTACATGAATAGTTTTGCAAAAGAAAATAGCAAAAAAATAAAGAAATTGGTGGAAAGTTGTCACAATACAAATTTTGGATTAGAGGAAATTGTCTAAATGCTCTGTGAGAGAGAGAGAGAGAGAGAGAGAGAGAGAGAGAGAGAGAGAGAGAGAGATTTGATTGCTGAGTGAAGACAAAAATAAATAAATAAAGAAAGAAACAGAAACTATAGTGTAGCTCTTTCTCCTTCTTGTTGTAGTAAAGCGTGTCGAAACAGTAATAAATAGATTATAATTTGTTGATTTTTGCACGAATATCGAAGACTAAACTCTTCTCTAATATATTAATTTCACAAAATGTTTAAGGAAATTGTTTTGTCTCTTCATAGTCTTAAAAATACTTTATTACATATTCTTCACTTTTGGTCGATAGAAAATTTTTGTGAATCTTTATTGATATTACTAGATTTCATAGGAGACCTCAAATTTGGTGGGGGTTTGTAATTTGTCTGGTTTTTACAGTGTATAGGGGTAACGCCCCTTTGGCGTCTTTTTATGATTAATATATACTTTCTTTACCTATTCAAAAAAATATATATATTGTTTGTTTCACAAAAAATACCCAATGTCAGAAAATAAGAGAAAACTCTCAATTTTTATTTATCAAAAACTCATAAATTGATTTGGGGCAAAGCCCTTACATCTGAATATATAAAGAAAAATATTGCAAACCCTAATTGACTCTAATTAATACTAAAATTAAAGTAATACAAAAAATTACCAAAAATAAAAAATTTTAGTTAAGCTCAAATTTGGATACTAGAGATCTAAAGAAATATTCTAAAACAAAGGGTAATGAAAACAGAAATTTCAAGATAAAGTTATTACTAAAACAAAAGTTTTCTAAAATAAAAAAAATGTAAAATTAAAATCCTAAATGGTGGAATTTGAGTAAAATAAGGGAGGGTCCATAGTATACTATGGATTTTGATTTCACTATGTTTCCAATCAAATCACCAAATTTTACACAATTTCAAAATTTGCGTTTATAATTTTTGC
The DNA here is from genome assembly GCA_033060915.1 of Euryodendron excelsum. Taxonomy (NCBI): domain Eukaryota; kingdom Viridiplantae; phylum Streptophyta; class Magnoliopsida; order Ericales; family Pentaphylacaceae; genus Euryodendron; species Euryodendron excelsum. Next base: position 13,154,131 of record CM065390.1, on the reverse strand, counting down.
TCTGTATCATTTGTACATTCTATATATAAACTAATTTTTCAATTCATTTTCTCACCCACAAGGTACATGACATGTGAGATCCATTTACTTTATGTTTTGTGGATAAGAAAGTATGTTATAAATTAATTTATGCATACATTTTTCATATGTATTAGTTTTGTCCATTCATGATCATGGCAAGCGCGACTTTTGTTGTGGTTTTGTCTATTCTATACTTCGATTAACTTGGAGATGATTCAACGATATTTAGGTCGAAAGGTAGATGAAAAAAAAGACTTTTATGTGTTCATCTTTTACTGTTTATTTGAACTTTGATGAATTTATAGGGCCGTACAAACAAAAAAGTTACGCAATATTTTCATACACATTCATATCACTTTAAAAAAAAAATAATAAAAAAAATCCTCCAAGTCGCGTTACAATTCCAAAGTGCTGTACTCACATCATGTTAGATTGGGATCTCGTTGCAAAAATTCTATTTGACTGACATTTTCCTAATAAATTCTGAAGTTTCATGACTAGGATATAACATTTTTAACTTAATGGAGGACTACATAAAACTGAAAGATGGACTCAAAAATACCTAAGAAAAGTGAACCTATATCATTGAAAAGAAAACTAACCCAAATCCCAATTAAGAACTAAAGCTCAACTAAACAAGTTCCTGCAGCTTACATCAAATTGCAGCTGTTTGGATTTTCCTCTCACCAAATGTGTCAGGATATGCATAAGCCCCTGGCAATGGAGGTGCAGATGGATCATAATTGGCTACTGGTTGTGGCTCTTCTAGGAAGTTTTTTGGACATGGAGGCCACTGCCCAATTCCACAGTGACAAGTCGCACTAATTCCATGGTAGCCGTAGGGCACATTGTTCATCACACGAGCGCCACAACACGAACAAGTTGCACAACCATGGCGCCCTTGAGGGCCATGTTTATCATCACTCGTTTCATCTTTATTGCCCGGGAATGTCAGCTTTACGGTCTTGGAATACGTTACCTCGACATGTTTCAAGCCTTCGATTTCTGACAATTGTTCTAGTTGTGCTACCATGTTTTGGTCATGCATTTCTTGAATTGGTTTTGGTTGTAATGCAATTTGCTTGTTCTAGTTGTTCATTTTTGGGCTTTTCTCCAAAACAAGCTGTGCTGCTTTTTTATGCCTATCAAGCTCTTTTATGACTGTGGATGGATCGACAGTGCCTGAGATGGTCACCTTGCCTAGCTCTGCATCTATTGAAATTGAATGCACTCTGTGAATTTTTTGCAGCAGCTTCTTCACCTTTCTCTCACATCCCTGACAGCAGATATTCAACTTGAGAGCAAATGTCAAAGGAGCTACCATAGAATGATTGTCCATTGAGTACGAGAACTGAAAATTTTATTGTCTTGTTACTTCCTTTCTATTGGAACAACTGCATGCTGGTGGTAAAGAAAGTTCAGAGAATTACTAAGACAAAGGCCAATAGATTTCTTAAACTATGTATAATTCTTATATATATATATGGTGTTTGACTAATTCACTGAATATGAACCAAAAATAATAATAATAAATAAATGAGAAAACAATGGAGTAAAATATCTGTGATTGTTGCATAAAATCTCTTTCCGCATAGTTTGCTGCCAAAAGGAATTTCATAAAGCAAGTGGCGGAGTATAGTGTACATGTATACATGACACATATTTGTGACTATATATACACAGATATATCATACGAATATCAGATACCCCATACATCAATTAATACGTTCATTTGGAGCAAATGGAATACGTCTACAGAAGTAAAATGTTATAATATATACATATATATATATATATATATATAGAGAGAGAGAGAGAGGCGTATATATCATGTTGTAGCACAAAGATGGTGTACAAAAACATAATAAGAAGAGTGACAAAGAATAATGCATCAATCTAACGAATATAGACATTCGGGAAAACCAAATAATTTGGCATGCATGAGCAAATGAAGAAATTTTGATCGTTACAAACACTGAGAACTTACTCTTAACAAATTGTAGCTCTGGATATCTAAGTATAGGAACAGCACATGCAGAGCAGGTATTTATATGCAACGAAATGCGAAATCTCATATCAAAGACTGATTATCATCTCAACTAGCAAGAGAACATCCAATTATATTCTAAAGCTCGGTAGTTAGTTCCTTTTTTTTTTTTTTTTAAATTTCTACGTACTAATTGGATGCAGCTTCCATGAAAGCTGTTTGGAGTTTTAAAACATGACCAATATCCCTGATACAATCTAATAGTATCCTAGATTAGTCATTTTTTAGGCATTTCTTTCGTGCTTGCCAATTTTCAAAGGAAAATAAGATGTTCGATCTTTAGAATGTCGATCTGTTTGCTAATGAAACAACGTATGTAGACATAGTATTAAAGAAAACTAATATCGACTATTATTTCATTTTAGACTATCGTTGAGCTGTTATCGAGCTGATACTCGAACTAAATCTTTTTTAAACTAAATGTCTTTATGTAACCTAAAACTGATACCTGAACTAAACTTTTTAAATTATCTCTCTTTAACTAAGCTAACAAGTCACTAGTCTATAGCTACTCATATATATATATATATAAAGACTATTATAGTCACAGCAGAAGTTCTTTTTTTAATTTTCTTGTACAAAGTTTTTGAAAACATCAATAAATTTTTTTTCTTGGTCGACTCATTTCAATAAAGAAGAAATAACACCTGAAATAATGTTTTGTCGGTTGGTTGATTTAGTTTGGCATCCAATTCTTGCTTGCATTGACTAACTTGTCAAGCTCTTGTTTGTTAATTGTTACTTGATAAGACTTGGGTTCTCCCTTTCCCCTTTGCATCCTTTTATTCTCAATGAAATCTTTGCTTTGCAAAAAAAAAAAAAAAAAACTTTTACAAAATTTCTAACCTTTTAATGAATTTGCAAAATAAATTTTTTTTTTTAACAGCAAAAGAGAATATATTGATGATAGGAGAAATAGAGAGGAGCTCTACAAGCCTAGAAGGCTTTATAGAAGCTCCACCGAATAGTTAGAATTTTCCACACCATTGATTCATTTAATGGAATTCATTCGATTACAAGTTTGGATCCTATTGTCAAGCTATTCAAAATAAAATCATCTTTTGCTCGTTTCAAGATCAGCTCATTATGTCAAAAAAGTGAGTTGCTAGTGTCAGGTGCACCTGATTATCAGGTGTCGCCTGATGCTAGCCACGTTATGTCAAAAAAGTGAGTTGCTAGTGTCAGGTGCACCTGACTATCAGGTGCCGCCTGATGCTAGTCTCGTCAGCTATAGCCCACCAATTGATGTGAGCCATAGCTGACGTAGCTAGCTTCAGGTGATGCCTGATGGTCAGGCGTGCTTGACGCTAGCCCTCCTTGTCAAAAAACCTAAGCTAGCTTGAACTCCAATTGGAACTCATTAATATTTTGAGTTTGGCTTGAACTTGCTCAATAAACTCATGTTCCAAGATTGTACAAAAAAAAGAAAAATGAAGCTACTCTAACTCAGTTAGATTAAAATTCGTTTGAGATCAAGACAAAGGTAAATAAACAAAACTTGAATGCATTTTGAGACACATTAAGTTTTTAAGCCAAACTTTCAACAATCCACTATTTAACTTAGCTCAATTCGATTGCAGCCCTATAAGGTACTTATATATAGATGGTGATTGTGCTATTTAGGTCGAGTTCTCCTCCAGTATTCTCCAATCTGCCCTATTAGCACCCTGTCAAATGAAATATGAAAAATTCTAACATTAATCCTGTGTCCATCATTCATTGACTGACGTTAGCCATTTCAATTATGGGATGGATCATCGTATTGATTTAATAATATATGTTGACTGACGTTAGCCACTTCATTTATGGGATGGATCATCGTATTGATCTAATAATATATGTTGGCGTTAAGAATGAGTTCTAGAAATACTAAATTTATAGTTTTAGTGAGATCAGTCATTCTTGAAACCTGATCGAGATTCATGAATTTCATCGACATTCATTAATTTATGGTGACACATGCGGGGACCTCAATAATGCTAGGATCATCAAAATTTTATGTTGACCGTCATCATCAGATGTTTGTTGCCAACCATAATACTAACCTCATCTTGTCATGCGTTTTGTAAATCAAATGTCAAACAAGTTTAATATATTCTTTTAAAAAATGGAGCATCAATGGAGTTAGATCCCTTACTGTTCAATTCAACAAAATTCAAAGAATCAAGAGCCTCGAGCTGCCGAACAGATAAAGACTGAAGAAATTGACCCTAGAACAAGTTTCGTTTAGGAATATGATATATATATACCCATGTGGACTCCATAACGGTTAGATAATTAATCATACACAATACGCTATTCTTATTTAAAAATATCTCAATAATGTATTAGGCAGAATGTGTGACAGTTTACTGGTATGTATCAGATCGTCAATTTATTGTATTTCATATTTTGCTTAATTAAATTTGGCCTGTTATTGGCAATTTGGCACGCTATTGTTTTAATATGTTTTGACGATTTATACAGCCCTTGAGGTGGACAACTTGTTATATTATCATGCGACGAATTGGTTTTGAAACCTCATTTTGTGTAATCTTAATTTCTTTAGTATTTTATTTTGAACTCAGTGGTACTGTTGGAGATTTTTTGTGGGAAATTTTACTTTTTGTGATAGTCATATTGAAATTTATATGATTAATGTGAATAATAATTTTGGCTGCACGAGTTATAAGCAACAATCAGATCAAAGACCTGGATGTTGGTAGCAAAATTAAATAAAAAAACAAATGATCAATTACAATAACTTCTGTTAAGATATCTGATAATTACAAATAACACTTTTGAAAATTTTAAAATAACACTAACTTCGTTTTTGGTCTTGTACCTTAAACGGAGTTAAGGGAGGAAGGGATTTTAGCTTTTTGACCCTCAATTGACTGCAATATTTTAGCAGCAAAAAGTCAACAAATGTGAAAAAACCAAAATATCCAGCTAGTAATCTGAAAAAACCAAAAAACCAAACCCCACGGCTCTAAATCCCTATCCACGCCACCATTGTCGAGCTCATCCGCACTGCCAGCAGACCCAAATCAACTCCCCATCAACCAATGCAGGCAAATCAACTACAATTCACAAATCAATACAATTTTTAATTAAAAATTTTACCTATGTAATTCAACTACAGAATCCCATTACCGCCACCTAATTTCATCACATTAAATTAGGGATCAGACTCACAGACTGATTGTGTGAAAAAAATATACATACATATAATGATTGTTTTGTGTTTGTGTGTCCATATGATGATATATATATATATATATGATACATATATGTGGCTGATTGAAGAGGAGGAGGAGCCTTGGATGAGGAAGTCGGTCGTGAGTGTTGTCCACGGTTGAGGGTAGAGGCGGTTGGTAGAGGGGTTTGCGGTTTGGGTGTTGGTCGAAATTTGAGAGAGAGAGAGAGAGAGAGAGAGATAGAGAAGAGAGAGAGAGAGAGAGAGAGAGATGGCATAAATGGTGGTAGAAGAGATGGCATGGCAGTAAGGAAACTTTTTGTGTAAAGGATCTGGTAATAGAGATTAGAGATTTGTTAATGGAGGTTGAATGGTGGATGCATGTGAGTTTATAATGGAGTCAGAAATGTGGGTTTGTAATGAAGACCTTGCGATGGAATACGATGAGGAGCAAAGGGTTGGGACTGAGTTAACTCGGCCTTTTCTTGGGGTGAGTTAACTGGGTCTATTAGTTTATTGGGTTAAATATTAGTTTATTGGGTTAAATAATTTTATCATGTTTGTTCAAGGGAAAATTTGGTATTGGGAAAAAGTATAAAATGATTTCAGTAAACAAATAACGTTAACCCTAACGGCTGGTTGACTAATAGTTGGGGAAATTTGAGACTGATAACTAAACTAAAAGAAATGTTGGTGTCCTTTTAAAACCACGAGAGAATTATCGGTTATAGTTAGATATTTCAAGAGATATCAGTATAATTTATCCAAAAATAAAATTCACGTCTCTACTCTTTCATTATTGAAAAATGTTATTCTCTTACAAAATCCCACCAACATAATGTGATAGTAGCACTTTCATAGTTAAAAACTATCATGATGAATGTTTTGTTTAGCAGTAACTCTCATTCAACTATATTATTTTGTTAATAAATTTTGTACAAATTTTCTCGATATATGATAAAATTTTTAAATTACTTGAATTTACACGCGTAATAGCAAATTAATTTAAATCACATGCAATGAATAAGAAGACAATCACACAAACAACACACCATTATATCCAAGCACTATGATGCTAGCTACGTCAACTATGGCTCACATCAATATGTGGGTCATAGCTGACATAGCTAGCATTAGGAGTGTCTGACGCTTGTCGTCCTCGTCAAAAAACTAAGTTAGCTTGAACTCCTATTGGAACTCATTAATATTTGAGTTTGGCTTGAACTTGCTCGATAAACTCATTATTCTAATGTTGTTTAAAAAAACATAAAGCTACTCTAAATCAACTTGATTAAAATTCGTTTGAGATCAAGACAAAAATAAATAAACAAAACTTGAATGCATTTGAGACACGTTAAGTTTTTAAGCTAAACTTTCAACAACTCACTATTTGGCTCAACTCAATTCGATTGCAGCCCTATAAGGCATTTATATATATGGACGGTGATTGTGCTATTTAGGTCGAGCTCTCTTCCAATATTCTTTAATATGCCCTATTAGCACCCAGTCAGATGAAATATAAAAAATGCTGACATCAGTCCCGAGTGTCCATCATTCATTGACTGACTTTAGCACTTCATTTATGGGGTGGATCATCTTATTGATCTAATAATATTTGTTGACGTAAGAATGAGTTCTGGAAATGCTAAATCTATAGTGTTAGTGAGATCAGTCATTCTTGAAACCTGATCGAGATTCATGAATTTATTCGACATTCATTAATTTATGGTGACGCATGCAGGGACCTCAACAATGCTAGGATCATCAAAATTTTAAGTTGATCGTCATCATCAAATGTTTGTTGCCGGCCATAGTGCTAACCTCATCTTGTCATGTGTTCTGTAAATCAAATGTCAAACAAGTTTAATATATTCTTTTAAAAAATGGAGCATCAATGGAGTTAGATCCCTTACTGTTCAATTCAACAAAATTCAAAGAATCAAGAGCCTCGAGCTGCCGAACAGATAATTAAAGACTTAAGAAATTGACCCTAGAACAAGTTTCGTTTAGGAATATGATATATATACCCATGTGGACTCCATAACGGTTAAATTATCATTCACAATACGCTATTCTATTTTAAATATATTTGAATAATGTATAAATTCGGCCAGTTATTGGCGTTTTGGTACGCTAACTGAAGAATTTATTGCTTTAATATGTTTTGACGGTTTATATAGCTCTTGAGATGGACAAATTATTATATTATCATGTGATGGATTGGTTTTGAAACTTGGTTTTGTCTGGCCTTTGTTTTTTTAGTATTTTTTTATTTTGGACTCAATAGTAATGTTACGGCCAATCTTTCTGATGGTCGCGTTTCAATTCACAAATTTTTATAGTAAGATAATATCAATTATTATTAGTTAAATTTAAAATTTAAAAAGAATCTAATAAGTATACGGGACGGACTTATCTAAAAAAAATATAGGGGAGGGGGAGGGGGGTAAAAATCATAACAAGGATAGGCTCTTGCTCACAAAAGAGAATCTACTTTCTTTACTTGATGCAAATGACTTGTGATAGTTAAGAGTAGAAAAGGAAATTGTGAATTTTATTTTTCTTTAATCATTTTGTTGGCAGAAGAAACCAACGACCAATCACTGAAGGATTCGGATTTTTTTGCGAGAAATCAAGTCTTGACCTTTTTGTGACAGCTATCATGAAATTTATACGGTTGATGTGGATAATGATTATAGCTGCACGAGTTGTAAAGAACAGCCGGTCAAAAATCTAACAAAATTAAATAAAAAATTAAAACCCTTGGTCTCTACTCTTTTATTATTAAAAAATGTTATTCTCTTACAAATTTTATTAAAACAATGTGATAGTAGCACTTTTATAGTTAAAAGTTATCATGATAAATATTTTGTTTCACAGTAAATAACTCTCATTCAATCACATTATTTTGTTGATAAGTTTTACACATATTTTCTCAATATATCGTAAAATTTTTGAATTAGTTGAATTTACGTACATAACGGCACACTAATTTAAATTGCATGCAATAAATAACACAATCACACAAATAGCACACCATTATATCCAAGCAACCAACTAACAATTCACAAAAACAAGTTACATTTATATTAACTCATAACCCGTATGACCCATAAATCTGAGTTGAATTAAACTTGTTTGTATACACCATAATTTATTGTTCTTCCGTGTTTAAATCATGGTGAACACCACACTGATAATCAATTCATTGTTCTCTCATGTTTAAATCATGATGAACACCACACTGATAATCAATGTCATGATCTACCACCATTTTGTTTGTGTTTAAAAAATTGCTAGTCTTTCAAATAAGTTTATATAGAAAATTTCAACGCACTGATGGGGAGATGACTTTTTTTTTTTTATATTATAAATTATAAGAAATACCATGTTCGGTGTTTTGTTTCAAAGTTGAAAATTCATCATTTAACCACTTCATTTTGTATATAAATTTTATATGAATTTTGTAATTGTCTAGCATTACCAAATTTTTGCTTTTTGGTCATCTCCACCAACTGCTTTCTCTCGTTGTCTCTCTCTCTCTCTGTTTTTTTTTTTTTTTTGTTTACTAGGTGTTTGGACTAGCTTGCGCCCATCTTAACTAATTTTAGAACCTGTATAGTCCCCTCGTCCTATACAAATTAGATCATTATCAGGCCAAAGCCCTTGAAATTTTTTTTACTGTTGGTAAGAGTTGAACCCTGACCTCCCAGCCCTCTCTTGAAAAGGCTATGAGTTATGACCAATTGGACTAGGTTAGTCGGTTCTCTCTTTGTCTCTCTACTACAATGTATTTTGACCCTTCTGATTTATTGTGAAGTTTCCATATTCATGGACGGCCTTGACCTCCACATAGTTTCTCATTTCATAAGGTTCAATTTCACCATACATTTGCCTCAAATTTCATTGAAAATATTCGTCGGTGAAAGCTTTGATTTGGATTATAATCAATGAAAAGAAAATGATTTGTGATTGCTAATCATTGTACGTTCCATGCAACTTGTGACTCTTGTGAGAGATTGGGAGTTAGTTCGGATGTTCATCCAATACAAATCGAGGTCAATCGGATCAAGATTTCACCCCCAAATTGAACCTTATTGCCGATCATACCAAACGGAGACTATATTACAGTGGAGGGCGAAGGTGGTAAACGGAGGCTGAAGTAAGAATTTGAAGGAACTTTATTATGGGAACTAAAAAATTATAGCTTTTGAAACGAGTGTATTAAAATCTCGATAACCAAAACACGTTGAGAATTTTTACGATGGACATGAAATGGGATAGTGGTAGTGGACCGGTGGTGGTGGTGGTGCACTCATGGGATTCCGGTACGTAAAAACAAGTGGAGAAAGCAGCACGTGGCGAATGGCGAAGGGCACAGTTAAGACTTTAGGACAGACGATTTACTTAATTGGCGATGAAACACAATATTTTTTGCAACGCTGCTAAATTTTTTTTCAGTCTCAATACAAGAAAAAACACATTTAGTAACAAAAAAAATAGTCACTGAATGTTTTTTTTTAGTCGCCAATATGAATTCGCAACTAACGTGATGACTAAATTATTTAGTGACCTATTAGAGGTTACTAAATGTTATGACAACTAAGTTATGGTTAGTCACTGATATGTGATCAATAGCAACTAAACGTGACAACTAAATTGGTAGCCGCCAAAAAGTAATTAGTCACCAGAAGATGTCATACAGCAACCATTGAAGTTAGTCGCCAAACTCCCATAGTCGCCAATACTTACTGGCGACAACACTTTGCGACTGATTATTAGTCGCTATAGCTAATTGTTCGCCAATGTCATCTTATAATGACCAATATAAGTAGTCACAAATCTCATGATCATAAGGACTTTCGCAACCAAAAAATGTTAGTAGCCAAAGAATTAGTTGCTCATTTATTAAAAAGATATTAGAGACGACTATTATCTGAAACTTATACGATCACAATCAATTCTAACTTAACAGGTACACACAACTTTGTATAAAGAAACTATATACTTAATTTCAATAAATATATCGGTGCCAACATCCACAAAACTATATCCACCTATCTAAACAATAAAATTTTAAAATGCATGTAAAATCCAGCCAAGTCTAATATTCACAATCGGAAACCTTCATTCATAAGTACGAACTAGCCTAAAATAACATTTGCAATTAGCTGTAATATCAACATCTAAAATCTTCATCCCACCAAAACTTCGTTCCAGAAAATTTTCGTCCATCAGCAATCTGTAAAAAAATAAACACAGAAAGCTCGTCATAATAAGCCTATTGTGACAAAACTAACAACTTGTCACACTAAGCATAAAAATGTAACGACAACAGTTTTTCGTCTCCATAACAACACAAATAACTGCAAATGTTTCGTCATATAATAAGTGAAATATTTTGTCGCCATAAAACTATTTTGTCACAAGAGTACATCCCATAAGAACATATTGTGACAAAAATATTTCATCATAATATGTTTCCAAAAATAATTTTGTCACAAGAACTACAGTTTATTACAACAAAACTATTTTTATCACAACAACTATATTAGTGGTGACAAATGATTTTGTCACCATAAGATGTGTTGTTGTGACGAATCCATTCATCACAATAGGTTTAAAGACAAAAATGTTTGTCGTGACGAATAAATTGTCACATTAGACCATTTTATAGTGACAAATCAATTGTCACAATAGACTTTGCATTATTATTATTGGAAGCTTATAATGACAAAATTATTGTCACAATAGATTTGTTTTGCCGACCAATTGAATGTTTTGTGAACAAAATAATGTCTGCAAGGCTAGTGGGACAAAACTAGATGTCACTAAACCATGTGCCCATCCCTTTGTGACAAATCCATTGTCATAACAAGGCCCACAACTATTATGAAAAAATCTATTATATTTTCATTCATCAAATCTCACATGAAATACTAGTATCAATCAATATTCTCAATATAAAAAATAAAAAAAAACACATGCCTTTGAGTAAAAACCATATATATTAAAATAAATCATTCAAGCAATTGCTTCAAATCTCGTCCGAAATTAAAAGTACAAAGCTAATTTGCAGAAATTAGTGAACTATCCTAATCATTAAAAGTACAATACTACACTTCCTAAACTAACTATAATGTATCCAATATGAAAAGTAGTTCATGTAGCTGCATCTCAGAAAAACCAAAGACATAAAAAATCCTTCGATAGAAGGCTAGAAGGAAGATTAGCTTTCTTTTCAACTTCACCAAGATTGATTTTTAGACATCAACTCAATAATGTGAACTGGGTTTTCTAATAGAAGCTGTTCACTTATCAAAAAAGAAATAATGTGAACTTTTATTTTGATTGTTTCTCTAAATGAGTAGCCCCCGTGCAAATAGTAGAATTAGTGTGCAAATAAATGAACTTTTGCAAGATGTCGATAATGTGGTAGTTAGTCTAGCCATTTTACACTGTGGGAACCAAATCAAAACCATCTCATAACGCAAAAAAATTAAAAAAAATTTACTAGATCAATCATAGCTTACAACCCATAAGATTATATAAAGATTCTAGCAGGGGACAACCCAATTTACAAAAAAGTGAACAATAAAAACTGATTTTAAATCTTAACTTCAGTTTATTTATTTTTTAATAATAAATGTAATAGTAAAAATTAATGATACAATGAAGCTTGAGCACATCCCTACAGGGTATAAATCCCTCAAAAGCGAGAGACAAATAAGCCTAGACTACATATAAATTCACTCAGAGCCAGAGAAACTAGGCGAAGAATGAAACACGTACCAAGGCAACCTACTCTCCATTTCATATTGAAATTGGTAACAGAAGCTCTTTAGAGACTTCCGAAGGGATGAAAATAATGAGGTACCAAAAAACTCTGCAGAAGAGTGATGGAAACTATGAGAATAAATTCCTCATGCTGAACAAAGTGAGAATTATCCCTCCAAGGCCAAAGAGCCACAAAATATTGGCTAAAGGATGCATTTCTAAGTCAGACTTCCAAAAATATTCAACAAAATTTTGATAACTCAACCAAATTTCTATAAGTATGAGCCGCATGACTAGCATTCCAAAAAAAAAATCATCAATGAGATATGTGATACAACCAGCGAGAAGAACCATATATTATCCCTATTTGCAGCCAATGCATAAAGCCCAGTAGCGAGACTACTGTCTGTTTCACTCCTCAAATGCAGTTAATGTTTAAAGCAGCTTAGCAAGGACAAGAACTCCATGTAAAGTATCTTTGGAGTAGTTCACAAAGGGGAAAACCAAACATGACAGCAATTTCAGCCCTTAATAGATGGAAAGATACACGCTATATCATTATGAACTTAAGCATCTCTATCTGCGCTTTGTACATAAGCATATTTGCACACACACTAGACACAAACACATCTCAATTCACACATCTCGCCCTATGAAATTAGTTTGAAGTCAATTGAAGTGAGTGTCTGAAGGTTAGAGACCAAAGCATCTGATTAAAACTTTCATGTCAAAGAGATAGAATATCTATATAAAGAAGAAGCAGAACCTTAAAAACAGTTTACAATTAATAGCAGGTATTAGGAAGAGAGAAAGAAAGCTTGATACCAGAGAGAGTTGAAGAGAGAAAATTTGAACACCAAAATTGATCCTGTATATGCAACAAATCTGAAACCCATAAAAAAAAAAAATCAAATCAGCTTTTGCCCCATGATATTGCATACGAAATTAAACACATCTTAAACCAACCACCCCAAAAATTGGGACGAAGGTTCACGCTGAGAGCTCTCGTTGCGATGAGCAGGGGTGTGGTGGTAGGGTCGGCAATAGAACTTTGCCTATGAGAGGGGGGCTGGGTGGTGAATGGGCGGCAGGTTGTTCGCTCCACTGTTGGGAGGAAGAAGGGAAGGACGGAAAGAGAGAGAGGACAACAAATTTTGGGGCAAAAAAGCTAGGGCTTGTTGTAGACCAGGGAAGCGGAGAGAGAAGATAACAAATTTTAATACAGAAAAGCTAGGACTTGTTGGGTAGAGGGAAATATTTGGAACCGCAGAACGAGAATTAGATTTTACCACGTTGGAGGGAATGAAATTTGGGGAAAAACAAATTTGACGGAATGACAAATTTTGAAGGATATTTCTCATGTTTAATTTATCAGCAAGTAAATAATAATATTATTTTATCTTTCATTAATTATCATTTCCTTCTTTTTTGTTATTTTTTTCTATCATAATTTGCTCTCATTGGACAAGCTTGCCAAAAGAATAATATGATTATTTTGTTAATTAGAAAAGAAAATTAAGGAAATAAAATTTAACTACTTGACTTAACAGTGTACAAAATAACTAAAAGATCCGAGAACCAAACCAATCCAACTTTCATGAGTTAGTTTGATTTGAGTCTGTCAAAAGTTTTGGTTATGTTTTACTTCCTAAAATGGATAAATCGATAAATTCAGTTCAATTCTTGGGTTAACATTCTTGAGACTTAAATCATCTTTTGTTTTATTAAAATATTATTAATTTATTTATAAATTATTTTTACTTTTTGAGAAATTAAAAATACAAAATTGAGTCTAATTTTTAAAATTTGTAAGTGAATAAATCAAAATTTATATCACATAGGGACCTGACCTGAATGGATCTAAACCGTGGATCGAACATAAAATAGGACCCATGCTCACCCTATTCAACTTCTTATAATCAGTGATCCGTTATATTTCTTTTATTATAAAAGGTTTAAAGCATATGAGATTATACATTACCAATATATATATATAATTATTGTGCCATAAATTTACTTTATTATTTCACTTATTTCATAATTAAACTAAATACAACTTTTTCTTTTTGGCTAACTTGCCATTGAGGAAATAAAAAAAGAGAATTAAGTATTTTATTTGTATTTGTTGAATTTTTTCTACCTCTTGTTTTTTTAGATTTTATACTTATGTTTAATTTATTAATAAGTAAATATTTTTCCTTCTACTAATTATTAATTTTGTTAAAATTATTTTTCTTTCAATCATAATTTACTTCCCAATGTAATGTACAAAGGTTAGAAGCATAAAAGTTTGTATATGTAGATGAATGAATTGAGAAAAGATAAGGCCCAGAAGCAACAGATGAATTATGGTTGTTGGCCAACGGTCCGGGTTCAATAGTAAGGACATATTCAGGGTGTATTTGTAATAGAATGCGATTTCATACCGTTGACCGTGACAGTCACCATAAAAGTCAAAATAGTGGTGTGGTAGTGGAAGGAAATCACCCAAGCAGCTTAATGAATTTCTACGGTAAATTGATCAAAGTGTGGGAAATGATGTATTTGTTTGAATATCAAGTTATTTTGTTCCAATGTGAATGGTTCAATACTGGTACCAACAAGACTTGTCGGATGGATGAACATGCCATAAGTATTGATGTTAAAAGTAGATGATACAAGAATGATCTATTTGTGTTACCAAATCAAGTCCAACAAGTTTTCTACGTTAATGATACCAAGTATAAGACATCAATTAAGGAAAATTGGAAAGTTGTAGAACGATTCCAACGTCAAGGAATATGGGATGTGCCAGAGAAAGATGATATAGATCAAACAGATGATCCCGTTGATGTGTTCCAATAAGAAACGAGCACCGAGATTGCACCAATTATCCTTGAAGATCCCATTACCAATGATTTGCTTAGGACTGATGTTGATCCAGAAGTTATTAGCGAGGCGGCAATTTTACAGTCCAAGATTCAGCAAGCAGAAGATGGTAAAGAAAAAGCATTCCATCATGATCAGGAAGATGAACTACCAAAGAACCCAAATGATGAAGAAGAGTTTGATGACTTTGATGTAAACCTTGCATAGAACCGACATGATGTAACAGTGAATGCATGTGGAAACCACAATGAATTCTGTGATCACTTATATTCAAGATGGTCACATACCTCCTCCACCACCTCCTCCTGCTTTTTAGTGATTTTGTGCTAAAAAGGAGGAGATTAACTTGGTAATTGTTTTTTAAGATAGTAGATTGGTCGTGTGGTGGTGATAGTGTGGTTGGTTGTTTTGATCTTTTTAGTTTTAGTTATATTGTTGGACGGATTTATTTTGGACAATTTGGTTTGGATGATATATATTATGGTTTAAATGATGATTCATGTTTCTTTTGTGGTATATTTTGGGATTGTTAATATGTTATTGAACATGTTTGTAATTTGATGGATTGTATTTACTTTATTAACCCGTTAAGTAAGGTGGATGTTTAGGAGAAAGAGAGTTTCAATATAGGGGGAGATAATTTAATATCTCACAAAATGGAGCGTATCATCGCGGGATAATAGCGCGCTAATAGCACAGAGAGTTCAGTGGATGAAATCAATAATCGCGTGATCATGGCCTAATAGCACCCTAATAGCACAGAGACTTCGTGCAGTTCACTATGAGAGCGCGTGTCGCGCCTAGATTTTTCACACTCGAGGAATACTCACACAAGTGGAAAAAATGTTGTACTCTCTCGTTAGAACTCACCCTCCTAAAAGAATGAGTGCGACTAGGTTTGAATTGAAAATTGATTTGAATAAAGGGCTTTTAGAAAAAGTTTGGAGTCACCACCTAACTTGATTAAGGTGAGTTAGGTTACCTAAAAACTAAGAATAATCCGAAGACTACACTTAGGGTTTTTGAAAAAAGGTTTTGAAAATATCTCCTCAAGAGAGGGTTTTTAGGAAAACAGGTTGTTTAGCAACCTTTGAAAAACATTTAGCCCTTTTTTGAAAAATAACTCCTTTTGGTCTTTGAAATCAGTGATCTTAGATTCGGAGGTTGGTTACGTGTAGGGAAGACGCATTAAGCCATCACCCTACCCCGCCTTTTCGGTACCTACATGTCAATCTACCCTAGATTCACCTATGAGAGTCTTCAACTAACTAAATGGTTCAATCCTATTCACTTTGAAAAACAATGTTTGGAATAAACATGATGCATGAGATGCAAGTGCAAGATAAGAGAGAATTGATTTGGAAATAGATTTGAAAAAGAAGAATTTGACTTGATTTTAGAAAAGATTTGAAAATATAGAATTGAAATTGGAAAGTTTGAGCAATTAGAAATAGAGATTTGAAAATAGGTTTTTGAAATTAGAAACTTGAAAATAGATTGGAGATTTGAAAAGATTGTGAAATTTGAGATTTGAAGAAAGTTGTGGAATTTGAAATTTGAAAGAAATTGTGGAATTTGAAATTTGAAAGAAATTTTGGAATTTGAAATTTGAAAGAATTGTGACCGCACCTATGAAGGTTGTCTACGTATCCTTTTGGGGGAATCAGGTTAATCGTAGTTCGGACAAGAGTCCGATTGAAAAGAAATTGATTTGAAAGAAAGAGATTAGATTGGAAATTGGATTGGAAGATTTGAAAAGATTTGATTTTGAAAGACTTGGTTTTGGAAACCTAGACTTAAGAAAGATGAGGTTTAGGAAAGACTTGAGAGTTAGAAAGACTTGACTCGAACGTTAGACTTGAAAGATTTGGAAAGATTAGATTTTAAGAAATGTTTGAAAAAGTTCAAATTAGGAGAGTGTCATTTTTGGAAAGTTTCGAATTTAGAAAGTTTTCGAAAAAGGAAAGGTTATCAAATTAGGAAAGTTCCCGAATTAGGAAAGTTTTGAGATAGGGAAGTTTTGAAAATTGGAAAGTTTCGTTTTAAGAAAGGTTTTGAAATAGGAAAGTATTGAGTTTAGAAACGTTTTGAATTAAGAAAGTTTCAACTTAAGAAAGTTTTGAATTAAGAAAGTTTTGAAGTTTTAGAAAAGTTTAGAGTTTAGAAAGATTTGAAATTGTAGGTTTGAAAAGAGGGTAGAATTAGCAAAGGGTTGAATTAGGAAAGATTCGAAAGTTGAGTTTTGAAATTTAGGAAAGATTTTTATGTTCAAGTTTTGAAAACTTAAGATTTAGGAAAGTGAAAGATTAGGAAGGAGTTGAATTAGGAAAGAGTTAGATTTTGAAATTTAAGGAAAAATTTAAAGTTTAGGTTTAGGAAACTTATGGTTTAGGAAGGAATTGAATTAAGAAAGGTTTGGATTAGGAAGGGATTGGATTTGGTTTCTAAAAGCAAAGGTTTGATTTTGTTTCCAAAAACGGAGGATTGGATTTGGTTTTCTAAAGGGGAATATTTGATTTGGTTTCCTAAAGAGAAGATTGGATTTGACAAGGATTTGGAAAGGGAAACTCTAGATTTGGAAAATTATAGTTTCGACGTAGAAAATAGGTTTTGGAAACATGTATAGTTTGGATGTGAAAACAAGAGGTTTTGGAAATCTAGGTTCTAGAGCAAGTTTGAAAACCATGTTTTTGGAAAGAAAATTAGGGCTTCCTAATTGTGGGTTCTAGGGCTTGACTTGGGCTCTAAGGAAAGGGATTTTGGAAAGTGTGTTTTTGGAAACAAAGATTTTTGGAAGGGAATCCTAGAGAGAAATTTTTGGGAAGTGAATTTTGAAGATAAAGTTTTTGGAAAGAGATTTTAAAAAGAAAGAGTTTTTGGAAGGAAAACCCTAGAGGGGAGTTTCTAGAAGGAAGATTTTGGAAAGAGAGTTTTTGAAAAGATTTATAGGGAACGTTTTTAGAAAGTGGATTTTGGGGAAAATGTTTTGGAAAGGAGTTGATAAAGGGAGTTTTGAAAAATAGATTTTTTGAAAGAATTTTTAGAAAACAATTTTGGAAGAGGAGCTTTAGGAAAGTATGTTGAAAAAGAGATTTTAGGAAGAGATTTTCAAAGAGAGTTTTTGGAAAGTGTAAAAACATCTCACTTTCCTAAAGCAAATCTAACCATAAGAGGGCTAGAATCACTTTAGGAAAGCGGTTTTAAAAACAACAATAGTTGAAAATATGGACCATAAAAGTCACTTTAAATATAACACTTTCCTAAAGCAATCCTAGCCATGAAAAAGCTAGAATCACCCTAGGATTGTGATTTTGAAAACATGTTTTTGAAAAGGGAATCTTGATGCAATTTTGAAAACAAGTTTGAAAACGATTTTGAAGACAACTTTGAAAACGGTTTTTGGAAGATGCAGGATCATGATATGCACAATGCAAATTTGGGGTAGTGAACATACAAGGCTAAGGCTTTACCACATAATCAAGGGGGCCGGACCCACGTGGTCTCTGGTTAAACTAGAAGAAAGCCCCCGACATGGTGACTCTCCAATAGCCCAATCTTACATATGGATCGGGAATCCCCTTGTTTCAAGCATGCAAAGAAAGGGGGGGATTAAAATAGAGAAAACCCAAGTGGGTTAGGAGAGAGAAGAGAGAAGGGGGAAGTGTAGAAATTTAAAGAGAAAGCCTACCATATGTCTTGTTTATTTTGCTCGCCTTGTTGTCTTCGGTCTTCGTCTTGATCTTCGTCTTCGGTCTTCAAGAGTTGTCTTCAATCTTCAAACTTCAGATTGTAGCTCTTCAAGTCTTCGAAGGAGGGTTGAAGGTTAGTATATGAGTGTATGGGGGTGTGTATGAGTGTATAGGAGGCTAGGGCTTAGTGTATGGTGGCTAGGGTTTAGTGTACCTAAGGAAGCTAGGGTTTAGGGAGTGTTCGAGCTCTGTATATCGAATTATATAATTTTTTGTTTGAGTTTGCAGATCTTTTGCACGTTAGAGGAGGCTCTGTATTTATAGGGGGAGGAATACACTGACGCTTGTTGCAGTAGCGTTAGACCAAACTTTACACTAGCGCCACTAGGAGTGGCGCCAGGCCATTTTTTTGGCTTGGTGCCACTACTAGTGGCGCCAACCATTTAGGAAATATTTAAGGTCGGCAAGTAACGTATCTTTGACTAGATTTGGGCGTTTATACTAGTGACTACCATGCAATTTTTAGCTTGGCTTCACTAGGAGTGACTCCGGAAAGTCTGGGAATGATTTGAAGAGGCCGGAAATGATCCGAAAGGTTGGAAAAGAGCAGAAAAACTTAGAATAGTGTCTTGAAGGTATTTGACTTGAAAAATAAGGATATGATGTGTCGAAATGGTTGACCGGGCCTTTAGGGGTAAAACGGTCAATCGGATTGGAAAGCCACCGGGACAGACTCGGATTGTCCCAGAAGAAGACTTGGGATTTGAAAACATTATTTAGAATGTTCCCAAGAGACTACCGGCTTGATAACCAGAGTCGGTGTGTGTCGGAAAAGGTGACCGGCCCACCAGGGGCAAAACGGTCATTTTGTACCGGGTTAGCCGGAACTGACCCAGAATGATCCGAAAAGATGAGGAAAGATTGAGAATACTAAAAGAAGTATTCTCGGGAGGTTACTGGTTTGATACCCAGAGCTGGTGTGGTTCCCGGGGCGTTCGGATGCCTAAGGGCAAAATGGTCATCTTGACAGAAAAGTCTCGAAAAAGGCCTAAAGAGCAGTTTGGTCATTTTTCACCGAAGTGGGCTAGCAGACACTAGTGTTGACCTAGATTTTGAGTGTTTCTGCCACTCTGATGGCGGTCGTCGTGAGACAGGGGTTTGTTGGCAATTCCTTATATCGACCTATTTACGAGTATTTCCACTACTCAGATGGTTGTGATGTTTGCAAGTATTTTTGCTACTCAGACCGTCTTGAGGAATAAACTTTCTCGAGAGAGGGATTGGAAAGGGGTCTTACCGTCTTCGAAAAGACATGCCTGATTGGAACCGTCTCAAGGAATAAACTGTCTCGAGAGAGGGATTGGAAAGGGGTCTTACCGTCTTCGAAAAGACGTGCCTAATTGAAACTGTCTCGAGGAATAAACTGTCTCAAGAGAGGGATTGGAAAGGGGACTTATCGTCTCCGAAAAGACGTGCCTGATTGGAACCGTCTCGAGAAATAAACTGTCTCGAGAGAGGGATTAGAGTCGAAAAGGAAAGGACAATGCCCCTAAGGGCATTTTAGTCATTTTGCCTCTATTTGGGCCTGGCGGGCCCGCGAAGCGATGGACAGACGGGATTTAGACTTAGAAAGTTGTTTTGATTGGAATATGCCCACAATGACTTGAACACAAGTCTGGACGGAGTGTAGACTGTCGAGCGGTCAAAAATGGGGTGCTTACAGTGCGCCATCGCGCGGTTGATCCCAAGATTGCGCTATTGACAGTTTATGTAACTTGTGAATATGAGCCATCTTTTATTTATCTTTGCTGAAATTAAAAGCCATGTGGGCTTAATTCATCAAATTATAGTATACCAATTAAATGCATATGGGATACATTTGCCTTAAGTTACTCCAAAGTTCCAAGTTACTTCATTTTATTCGACTTCTTATAGTTAGCATGAAACTAAATATATTTGAATTGGTGATTGGGATGAGATTACTTTCCGTACGCATGCTATAACAAGCCCAACCTTACCTAAAAACTTATTTATTTGCAGCTCACTCATTAATTAATGAGAAAGATGTATGGTTAATTGAGAGTTAACATGTTTTATATTTCATTCAATGGGATTATTCCCTTATCTCTGTTTTTCCTCCCACATTGCAAAAAATTCAGCTTTCCAATAACCAATTTTGTGGTCAAGTTATTGGATTTTCAAATGAATCATTGCCTCCATTGGATACATTGGATTTGAGTAGTAACAAACTAGAAGGGCCTATTCCCACATCTTTCTTTGAAATTAAAAGGCTAAATATTCTCGTACTTTCTTTCAACAACTTCAGTGGCACCATAGAGCTAGATGTAATCCTGGGGCTACAAAATCTTACAACACTCGAACTTTCATACAACAGCTTGACAGTTAATGCCAATGAAAGCAAGTCTAGCTTATCTTCCTTTCCTTAGCTCAGCACATTAAAAATGGCTTGTTGCAAGCTGCAAAGATTTCCTGACCTACAGAACCAATCGAGAATGATTTATTTAGACAAAATAAATTTTTATCAAATTTTAGATTGCAACCAAACTTTAGTCGCAAATGTTAAACATTTGGCAACAATAAAAAACTTAGTCACCTAATGTTTGACTTTTGGCAACAATGTATCAAGTTAGTCGCCGAAAACTATAACTATTGGCCACTAAAAAGCTATGGTCGCTAAAATGTTAATAATGGTAACCAAATTATTATTTAGTTGCTAGACATGTAACTATTGGTGACTATCCACAATATGGTCGCAACAATTAGTTGCAAAATGTGTTTTTTCTTGTAGTGTCTATTCCTTATGTGTGAAAAACAAAAATTTCTTCACTTATACTACATAAGACCAAAACAAGTTTTCGTGGAGGTTTAAATGAATTGTTAATATGATATCTAAGGTTGCGTATTTAAATCCTACCACCCATGAGCCTATCAGTTAATACTCCTATTAATACTTTCATCTGGCCGGCCGTGAGTATGACCATGCGTGAAGTTTATGTGGATGGAGGCTTACATGAGTCTAAGAGAGTAGTCGGTTGAAAACTTAAAAAAACACAAGTTTATTTATTGACACTGTGAAAACATAAAACGAAGGGGATACAAATTTTTAATTGCCTAAAAATAATCATTATTCCATTTTCAAATAGTGCCTCCTTCACAGAATGTCACAGTATATAAATGTTATAATGAGGTTCTACTAATATTAATGTTTTACGGTTGGTTTGGTAGGGCTTATTTCAAGTTTTTTTTGCTTATGAGTAAAAAAGTAACATTTTTTCTTGCTTTTCTGTTTTTCTCTTAGTCATAGCTTATAAAAAGCAAAAAAGCTAAAAATATATATATATATATATATTTTTGCTTATAAGTCAAAAAAGCAAAATCAAAAAAATTAAAAATAAGTTGTACCGAACGAGCCAGCGTACGCGAGAACACAAAAGGAGAAAATAATTATCTTAAACAAAACTTTTAGTAATTCATCAAAAACAGCTTGCGGCAGAGCCCCTACATAATATTTAAAAAGAAAACAAACCCTAAACGTAATTGAATTTGAAAATCACTGAAATTTAGAAAAATAAAAAAATTTACCAAAAATGAAAAAATTGAGTTAAGCTCCAATTTAATTACTAGACTCCTAAAGAAACTTGTAAGAAAAATCGAGATTTGAGCAAATCAAAATTTCAAAAATAGCAAAATTGCCCTTTTTAACACCTAAAGGTTGGAATCTGCTCGAAAAAATGACGTATGTCACGGCATAGTAGTGGCTTTGGTTCATTTGGGCTGGATCAAACAGCAAATGTTATAGTCAATGTGTTATATAGGATTCACATCTTTTTCTATAGAATTCTCTAATACAGTTGAGAAAATAAGTCGGATAGACAAAGAAGACCTAAAATCAACTACCTTAGTTAACTTAAAAAAAATATATTGGCTCAACAAAAAATTATACAAATAACAACTTTTTTTAAGCCCCAAATTGTTTAAAACCTTTACATGGTTTTAAAGCCTATATAGTTTCTACTTTTTCTTTTGAAAGAAAAGGCCTTAGTCCAAATCAAAAATTGGCCGTTAGAAAAAAAAAACGCCCCTAAATCAACACAATGGTTAACTTAGAAGAAAAAACACTGATTTACAAAATAAAATAATTTTAAATAAAAATTATAAAAATATTAAAAAAATATAAAGAATCTTATTAAAATTTTTGCCTTAGACCTCAATTTATCTTGAGCCGGTTCTAGGATATCTAAGAGGTTAGTTTGGATGACTTCAGACCAGATCTAAATTTATCTCAATGCTTCATATAGTCTATGGCTATGCAATCAGCCTCAGAGACGGTGAGGAAGTAAGTTGTAATTATGAATGTGTGGGTGGAAAGAAATGGGTCAAATAGGAGGAAAGAGAAAACGCCAGGAAAATCATGTTTCATTTCTGGTCTCTACGAATCCCAATATGGCCTTCTCTACAATTTATAATGATTTGGAAAGAGATGCAATTTTGAGAAGTCGATATCATAATTTTACAATGACTGAGAAAGACTCACTGGTCGATCCTTAAGGCAATTAAGATGTCTGTTGCAAATAAACATATAGAGAAATTCATTAATTATTTCACATAAAGCACACAAAGGGATATTCAAGCCTATAACGATTGACTTACCAACTTAAAAAAAAAAGGTACAAAAAAGAATTACAAAACTTCTATATCACATAGCAATCTAAACTCAAATTTGAGATAAACTTATAAAATCAAACCATAACAAGGGCCTATGTAGGAGTCAATTTGCCTGGACTGCTGCAACAGTTGCAGCAATCAATCCGATAGGATCCCCAAAAAGAACAGAAAGGATTATCCCAAGGAATGCTCTTACTGTCTTCCAAAACACCCCACTGCTTCCGCCTTTTCTGTTCGGGTGCTTAGCCATGAGCTTCAACTCCATTGTTTCAATTGCCTTAGAAGTATCTTCAGTGTTTTCAGCGCCTTGCTTCCAAGCTTCGTGCACCATTTCAGCTATGCAATGCACGTGAAATTTATACTCGTTGCATCTAGAAACATAAGACCAACCTGGCACGCAGGTTTTTGCACTCGAAGCCTCCTTCCTGTTACACCACAAGCAATCCGATAGGACCCTGTCCTTGTCGCGAAGAATAAAAACTTTGTCGTCGATTCATAATTGGCCTCTCAGCTTGCTACAATGAGGGTGCAAATTCAAGCCCTTTGCTTTGCAATGATAGAAATATCCGTGTATACCTTTCCCACATGCATCACAGCTCCTTGCCTGGCCTTTGTTATGGCAAAATTCAAAGGCGGAACCTTTGAAAAGATCACAGAAAATGGTCGGGAGTTGCAAACCTCGTGGAGTTCGTAGTCGCATTGCTCGCATCTGAATCTTGGTCCAAACCCGTCCTCCTTGCATGCATTGCATGTGAACTGCTTGCTATACCTTTTAAGCTCGAGCTCATGGTTTTGGTTTCGGTACAATCTTCAGCTTTCTTTGCAATCGATCTCTCCAGATCAGAACAATCGTACCCTATTCAACAGAATGAAGGCATACACAAAAACACGAAGTTAGCCTCCTTCAGAGATTTTTTAAGTGCAACCAACCAACCACCCATACGTAGATAATCATATGCTATGTTTTATGAATTTTTCTAAATTTGTAAAATACCCGTTTCAAACACTTGGTACTCGAATAAGTGTATGAGTTGTGTGTCTGATATAGTTAATTGGACATTTATCTAATAAATATACATAACTAATTAAGTTTACTATAGAACTAAGTATAGTACTTCCATTTTATGCTTGAAATGTTATAGTTTAACTTGTAAATAACATTTTAACCTAAAAGAGCAAAAGAAGTATTTAAAAATCTAAAATCTAGCCGTGCTCGAGTATTATTGAATATAAGAATTAGATAAATTTAACACGAGTATACATACTTACATCTCACACTCTGTACATGAGTCCAAGTAACATAAATCATATGTGGCAGCATATGAAGAAAAAGTTATAATCAACGATGGGTCAATAAGTCACAAAGAAAATAAATTAAGATTCGTATCCAAACATGTGTGTGCATATACACATATGCATATATATATATATATATAGACACACGCAAATGCTAAATATGATGATACCTGGTTGCTGTTCTACTATTTGTTGGCCAAGATTCACATGAACTTCCGGAACTGGTTTTTGTGGTAACGCAATTTGTATTTCTTGGTTGTTCATGGGCGGGCTTGGCTCCCATGAGAACTTCCACCAATCTTTTTTTTTTTTTTTAACCTTCTTAATGATTGGGTTTGGGTTTCCAATACCTCTGATGGTCGCGTACCCTGGTTCTGCATCTGTGTTTAATTGCATTCCATAATTTCGCCTCAGTTCCTCCAACATACTGTTGCATCCCTTGCAGGGGCAGTAATTCAGCTTGATGGCGAAATTATTCTGAGCAAACTTTGAAGAGGCCATTCAAAGAAAACCAATGAAGAAATAGGCCTTGTCTTCTTTGGAAAACCCCCACTCTGAAGGCGAACGATATTGCTGTTGGCAAAGAGAGTAAAATGATCATACTTGAGAAAAGACCAAGAACAGATCTCTTCACGTTGAAAACTTCTCTAATCTGGTGGTTAAATATGAATAATTTAACTGAGTATCCTCCAAAAGAAAAAATATATAAAAACTCCGTAATATATCTCTTTTTGATGAATAGAATTTTTTCCCTTCTATAGTTTGCTGCCAATAAGAGACTAACTGCTAGAGAGATAAGACTACATCGTATATAAATATCATGTTGTTGAATAGATGATGTAGAACAAGAAGATCACATATGCAGTTAGAGCAAAATAAATGAATACATATATAAACAGATAATAAATAATTGAGGGTGATGATTATGTGCATATTTACATATACATATATATACATATATATTTCACACATGCATCACAATAGATGAGAACAAATGCAGATAGCTAGTTTTTCAGACATGCAAAAATATTATTGTAGGTCAGATAAACCTCGGCCCAATCCACAAAGGCAAGCCCAACTTAAATCAAATAGTTTACTTGGGCTAAGGACAGCCAAAGTTCATCAGGGCAAGCCCGACTTTGATTAAACGGTTCAGACAGTATTATAAGTCAGGCCCATATAGCCAGGAGCGGCTCAATTCGCAAGATTAATAGAGCCCAAAGTATTGGGGCAATTATAAGAGATATCATAGCATTTATTACTTAGGTTTTAGCATTTAATGCAGAGGAGACACACCAAGCAAATGCATGGTTCACGTCCGGTTAGTCGAACTCAAGCATGGCAATAAAGGTGAATTTTTGTCCGATCAGCCAACTTTTGCCGGCACAAACCTATGAGATAGGTCATGATTACCGGAGTAGACTTAACAGAGAGCACTATACTATAAAATTGAAGCCTGAAGAAGAAAGGTATGGACAATTAATTTCTAAGCATTCACTTTCTTTTATTTTCCTTCGATTCTCATTTAAGATTACTAACTTAACCGTTGGAGTGTGATCGGCCTAAAGAGGGTTGACCCATTCTAACTCATTTGTCTGCTTGCAGTAAGTTGGGGCTCATTGATATTGGTTCGAGTGATCGACCAGGTCTTCCCAGAAATCCCACTTACAATTTGCGCTGTCTGTAGGAAGGTCCAAGCAAACATGAGTACTAGCTTTTTAGGAAGAAGAGGAGTCCACTCCACCAGACGAGGGAACGAAACTCTCTCCAGCAATGATAATACCAACTTGGCTGGACACCAAGCCACTCTGGCAAGAAGCAACCGGGGTCAGTCGAGGAGGTCGGAGACCCGGTCTCCTACTAGGGGCCTCCGAGGGGCACGAGATGTGTTATGGAGGGACCCATACTAGGTCAGGGGATCAAACCTCTATAGAAATCACCACCGAGACCTGGGACCTTCATTCTCCAATGAACGTGTGCCTAGTGATCGGTCAATTCATGCCACTAAGCGGGAACTTTGGTGACGTGACAAGAAAATTGCCAGAGTCACTTCTCAAGTTAGGGCAATAAAGGACGCAATCTCTAGAAAAGATGGCCAAGTTAGAGGAAGATCACCGGGCCATCCCAACAATAGGAGTCGTCGAGATCCTAGGAGTATAAGCTCAACGTCGGTGCACATTGTTAGGAGCCATGCCTCCAGTACCGGTCGCTATAATGAAAGACGAAGAGATCGGCACCATAGGAGGACCCAGACACCGTAGGACAGAGATCGACCTAGAACCGGTCAGCAATAGAAGGAATGGGAGAAGTGGTTAAACGAAAAACTTGACAGCAGATAGCAACTCCCCAAGGCACGCACTGCCTAGGACATGGCCAGCAGAGCCCTGGATCAGATAGCATCCAAGCCGTTCACAGAGGAGATCGAGTGCCGCCAACCTTCGAGAAAGTTTGCCCCATCGAAGTTTACACCATATGACGGAAAGGCTGATCCAATCAGTCACGTCTGGCACTACAAGCAAATGATGGCCCTCTAGAGTGGAGATCAATCCTTAATGTGTCGTGTTTCCCATCTAGCCTAGGAGAG
Organism: Euryodendron excelsum; assembly: GCA_033060915.1. NCBI lineage: Eukaryota > Viridiplantae > Streptophyta > Magnoliopsida > Ericales > Pentaphylacaceae > Euryodendron > Euryodendron excelsum. The sequence goes on along the minus strand of CM065390.1, from coordinate 13,126,985 downwards.
GTGGTCTTATGATGGTTCGACAAGTTTTCGTCCAAGTCAGTATCAAACTAGAGACAACTTGCCGAACTATTCACTGCTCGCTTTATAACCAACAGCAAGCAACCTAGAGAGGTAAACTTCCTACTTACCTTACAGAAGAATGATGGAAAAGGATTATGGGCATATGCGCGGCACTACTGGGAGGCCTACAATGAGATTGATGAGTGCAGCGAGCAGCTAGCTGTAACTTAGTTCAAGATCGGCTTGCCCAGAGAGCACCGTCTATGACAGTCCTTAATGAAGAAGTCGACCCTCACAGTGTAGGAGTTAATGTCAAGAATCAAGCGATATGCGAGATTGGAAGAAGATGTATCACAGCTCACCCTTGAGAAGGTCGACATTATTGAGAAGAAGAATGGACGGGACGCAAAGAAGCTTCAGTGGGAAGACAACAACAACCGGGGTAAAAAGGAAAATAATAATTTGGGAAAGATTTGGTTTTTGGAAACTAAGAGAGGATTTAAAGGGATTGAGATTAAGAAAGGTTGGAGGAAAGATTAGAATTAGGAAAATTCGAATTAGGAAAGTTTCGTTTTATGTTCAAAGTTTTGAAATTGGAATATTTTTGAAATAGGAAAGGAGAGTTTTGAAAGAAGTTGAATTAAGGAAAGATTTTTGAAATAGGAAAGTTTGATTTAAAAATGTTTTTAAATTAGCAAAGTTTTTGAATTTAAGAAATGTTTAGGAATTTGAAAGTTTCAAGCTAAAAAGATTGAATTTGGAAAACTTAGAATTTTAGAAAGGGATTTTAAATTATGAAAGATTTTGAAAAGGTTTGAATTTCTAGAAACCCTTTTTGAATTAAGAAAGTTTAATTTTGAAGAAAAAGGTTTTGAAAGAGGAAAGGTTTTGAAAATAAGGAAGTTTTGGAAAATAAGAAAGTTTTAAGTTTAGAAAGTTTAAAAAAATGTTTTGGAAAGAGAATTAGGGTTTCCTAATTTAGGGCTTCTTGGGCACTAAGGAAAGTTTTGAACTTGGAAAGATTTGAAATTTTGGAAACAAAGATTTAGAAGAAAAAATCCTAGAGGGGGAGTTTCTACTACTGTCTTCAAAAGATCCCATTTATAAAATCTTGTCCCAAATTCCCGATAAGCCGTTCTTTAAGTGGCCCCCAAAGTTAGGAGGAGACCCTACAGCCCGAGACCAAAGTAAATTTTGCTCCTATCATAAGGAAAAGGGGCATTAAAGAGAGAATTACCGACATCTCAAAAGTCACCTGGAAGATCTGGCGAAGGCTGGTCATCTTGACCAATACATTGACAGAGAGAAGACAAAATAGGAGACCGAGCAGCCGAGACTGGAGGCCCCCCCGTAAAAAGAAGACAGAGCTGAACTGGTCTGGGTGATCAATGTGCTGCATTGATCGGCAAAATCAGAAGCTGTTGACCGGCATAGATACCTGGCCGATATACAAAAGGCCGTGCACTTAAGGGAGGTGATGCAGATAGGCCCTCCACCCAAGAAAGTCAAGGTCGGTACTGATACCATGGCCATAACCTTTACTAACGAAGATCTCGTGGGAGTTCAGACCCCCCATAATCATGCACTGGTTGTGACTTTACGAATGGTGGGTTGTGACGTGAAGAGGCTGCTCATTGACTAAGGGAGCTCTTCCGAGGTTACGTACTATGACCTATTCAAGAAGCTAGAGCTGAAGGAGGCCGACCTCCAGCCCTCGCTTAATCCATTGATTGAGTTTAGTACCGACCCAATTTGGCCACTTAGGAAAGTAACTATTCCTATAATTGCGGGTGGAATTACTTTGCAGACAAAATTCCTGGTGGTCAACGTGCCATCCCCATATAATACAATCATGGGCCAAACATGGTTGCATCTCATGAAGGCTATCTCATCTTCCTACTACCAGCTGATTCGATTCCTATCCCTAGAGGGGGTGCAAGAGGTATGAGGGGACTAGGTGGCCTCTAAGTAATGCTTTCTTATGGTGTGTGCAAGAAAGGCAAAGGTTCGTAAAGTGCAGATGATGGAGCTCCACGAGAATACGCCCACGGTTGATGACGTTGGGCATATACCAGAGAAGAAAGCCATCGAGGACTTGAAAAAAGTCCACATAGATCTGCAAAAGGAGAAGTACTTTATGATTAGTGTTTCCCTATCCAAGACTGAAGATAATTCCTTGATTGAGCTCCTGACAAGTTATATTGAAATCTTCGCTTGGACTCCTTACGACACACCAGGAATCAACGTAAAAATTACCTACCACAGATTAAGCGTGGACCCTCAGTGCCAACCTGTGGTCCAGAAGGGTAGGAGAGCAACCACGCAACATGTGGATGCTGTCATAGAAGAAGTTAAAAGGCTCCTTAATGCTGGTGCGATTAGAGAAGTCCACTACCCACGTTGGCTATCAAACACGGTTGTTGTGAAAAGAAGGATGACAAATAGAGAGTATGTGTTGACTTCACCGATCTGAACAAGGCGTGTCCTAATGATCCTTTCCCTCTACCTAAGATCGATCAACTGGTAGATGCCACGACTGGTTTCGAAAGAATGGGCTTCTTGGATGCTTATCGTGGGTATCACCAGCTCCTACTCCATGAAGATGACCAAGAAAAAACTACTTCCATAACTCTAAGGGGCATCTTCTGCTACAAGGTAATGCCCTTTGGACTCAAGAACGCCGGTGCCACTTATCATCATCTGGTCACTAAGATATTCAACGACCACATCGACAGCACCGTGGAAGTTTATATCGATGACATGGTGGTCAAAAGTAAACTCGAAAAACACCATTTGGAGAACCTGATAGTGATATTCAACATTCAGAAGTAGTACAAAATGAGGTTTAACGCATCGAAGTGTGTGTTCGAGGTCAGTTCAGGGAAGTTCCTAGGATTCTTGGTTACACACTGAGGTATTGAGGTAGACCCATAGCAGGTTAGTGCTATTCAGAATGTTCAAGCTCCAAAGAATACCAAAAAAATGCAGAAGTTGACGGGCATGGCAACGACACTTAACAGATTCATCAACTGATCTTTAGACAAGTGCCGACCATTCTTTCAGCTTCTTAAAAAACAAGAGTGATTCAGCTGGACTTAGAAATATGATCAAGCCTCGGTAGATCTAAAGAAGTACCTGAGCCAGCCTCCCTTACTTTCTACCCCATCGAAGCACGAAAAACTCTTCCTCTATATGGCAGTGTCAGAGCATGCGGTCATTGCCGTACTACTCTGATAGCAAGATCGGCAATAAAAGCTGGTTTACTATGTCAGCAAAACTCTCTTAGGGGCAGAAATTAGGTATCTACCGTTGGAAAAACTCGCCCTTGCACTAATAGTGGCGTCACGCAAACTGGTGCACTACTTTAGAGCCCACACCATCAATGTTCTCACAGATCACCAACTAAAACCACTCTTAAGAAGGGCCGACTTCTCCAGTAGGATAGCTAAGTGGGCCGTTGAGCTAGGAGAATTCGATATCAAGTTCCAACCACGATCAGCAGTCAAGGGGCAAGTATTGGCTGACTTTATTGGTGAATTCTTTGTTGAATTGCCGCAGGAAAACAACCCGGCACCATCTACTGATCTCCAAAACGATCACCTCCCATTGGACATTTGGGAAAATGCTAATCATTGAAAACTATTCGTTGATGAAGCATCCAATGACCGGGGGGTAGGATCGGGGATAGTCCTTATCATACCAGACAATATGGCATTAGAGCAGGCCATCAAACTAGAGTTCACTGCTTCAAATATTGAGTCAGAATACGAGGCCCTACTCACCGGGCTGCGCTAAGCTATCGATCTTAAAATCGCCGAAATCGTGATCTACTCAAACTCCTAATTAGTGGTGAATCAGATCACAGGAGAGTATACAGCAAAAAAAGACAGAATGGCACACTACCTGGTCAAAGCAAAAGAGTTGCTATCCAAATTTAGCAAATATTGGCTTTACCAGATTGGCTATGACAGCAATGCTTATGCCGATGCCTTAGCAACGCTTGCGGTAACCCTAAAGTCTGACTCAAAGAGAACAATCCATGTGGAGATGCTAGCCAATCCAAGCATATTTCAAGAAGAAGATCAAGTCCTGGTAACTGAACAGTTGGGACCATCTTGGATGGACCCAATCATTTTCTATCTAGACAGAAACGAGCTCCCCGAAGATAAGAATGAAGCCAGGCGGGTCAAGCTTAAAGCCCTCAAATACTGGCTGTCACCAACCACAGAACTCTACCGAAGATCTTTCACAGGTCCCTACTTGCACTGTGTTCACCCAAAAAAAAAATGCAGGACATCTTGTTTGAAATCCCTGAAGTGATCTGTGGAAGTCATGTCGGTGGGAGATCTGTGGCTCACCGAGCTATCTCACAATGTTACTGCTGGCCTTATATGCAAAAGAATACAGCCCAGTATGTGCTGAAACGTGAAAAGTGTCACAGGTTCTCTCCAATTATACATCAGCCTGCTGAGGATCTCACAACTATAACTAGCCCTTGGCCTTTTGCACAGTGGGGACTGGATATAGCCGGGCCTTTGCCCCAAGCTCCCGGAAACAAAGTTTCCTAATTACTTTACCAATAGGTAGAGGCAGAACCCCTTTCAACCATCAGAGAAATTGATGCCAAGCGATTCACCTGGAGGAACATAGTAGCAAAGTTCAGTATACCTCAGGTGCTTATCTCAGACAACGGCACCCAAATTGATGGCAACTTGTTCAAGTCATTTTGTGAGGAGCTTGGAATAAAAAACTACTATTCAACACTAGCCTATCCGCAATGCAATAGGCAGGCCGAAATTTCAAACAAGACTATGCTGAACAGGCTCAAAAAGCAATTAGAAAGGGCTAAAGGAAAACAAGTGAAGGAGCTGCCCAGCGTCCTATGGTCCTATAGAACCACCCTGAAGTGTTTTTTGAAGTGTGTTCGTAGGGCGTTCGAACGGTTAACAGGCATTTGAAGTTGCGTTCGAACGGTATGTCAAACGGGGTCACGCTAAAATCAGGTTCGAAGACCGTTCAATAGATTCAGAGAGCATAAAATCTGTCCGAAAGGCGTTTGAAAATCGTTCAAACAGTCAATTAGGCATTTAAAGGCCGTTCGAACGGTGTGACAGGGTTTCCTATTTTTCTGTTGCCTATATAAGCTGGGACTGAACTGCTTTTAAAGGGGGATTTCTAGGGTTAACGTTTTTTCTAAGTTTTAGGAGTAGATTTAGAAGTAGATTAGAGTATTTTATTCATAGTTTTCATTCAGTTTTCAATTCTTGTAATCAAATTATTCAGTCTTTGAATATATTTTCAATACAACTTTGTGTATCTATAACTATGATGAGTAGCTAGATTCCATCTTGGGATTGAGAGTGAAGATCAATTGAATATCTTGGATGAACACAGGAGGTACATTCTTGGTTTTAAAGTTAAATTTTTTCGCTTTTTTTTCCTTTTTCTTTTTCGTTCTAGAAACCTTCGAAAACTTAGACGTTTGATTATGTTCGGTAATGTTTATGCGTGAATCTATATTCAGTATATGCACTGCACGAATCGATGGTACTCGTCCTTGATTCTGACAACCTGATTTATTCTAGAAGTTGAAGCTTTGAAGAACACTTGGTTTTATAGCTAAATCTTCTGAATCCGAGACTCATGATGTAGTCGAAGGATTTGAGTTATTAAATTATCACCTTCGGAATTCCAGAAACACAATTGGTTGGATCGATTGATTCTAGGACTTTTTCAGTTTTCTTAGTTTAGATTAGATAACCAATATTTCCTTAATCTAAAATCAAATTTTTGTTTATTTGAGTGTTTTTTCTAAGATTTTTTTATCCACGGTAAGTTTTTCTATTTACGTAAACCATCTTGCTTATGGGATCGACCTCGTACTTACGAGAAATTATTACTAAATCGCGGTCGTGTACTTGTGGTTAAGTATCGCCCTTTTAGGGAGCGATCAAGTTTTTGGCGCCGTTGCCGGGGTCGAACCCGGGTCACCCGCGTGACAGGTAAGTTTTCCTATTTACGTAAACCATCTTCCTTGTGAAATCGACCTTGTACTTATGAGAAATTATTACTACATTACAACTGTGCACTTGCGGTTAAGTATCAACCTTTTAAGGAGCGATCAAATTTTTGGTGCCGTTGCTGAGGAAACTGCGTTCTACGTTCGTGGATGGACCTTGGAGATTCTATTTTGGAGGAAGCACTTCACCATCAGTCTACAAACACGAGGAAACTCAATAGCATTTTTGGGTAACTTCGTTCTATCTTTTATTTTTGAGCATTTATTTTTGTTTTTCTTTTGGTTACATTGGGTTTGTGCATCGTTGTTTTGGGATTGGGAGAATAGGTTATTTTCATATACTTGTTGCTTAGTCTTGCATACATTTTATTCATAGATTATTCTTGGAATTTTCTTTCTATAAGTCCTTATTCATACATGGCATAACCACAAGGCTATTATCCACCTCTAAACTATTCGGAGTGGAGCTCTCAAGCTTCACCATATGCTTCTTATAAACAACCACCACAACAACCATACTACCACGCACCAGCTTCATCTTTACCATATCCTTATGATTCATACACAACTTTTACTTCACCTTACACGTTTCACGAGACATATCCTTCACTATCTTATCAACCTTTGGTAGAAAATCAAGAGAACATACTGTTATCTTATATGCCATATAACACAGGTATGTCCTCAGGGTTCAAGGATACTAATAAAGAGGTACAAGCTGACACTCTTGCACAAATTCGTCAAAAATTAGATGAACTAACTCGATGATTGACCCTGTTAACACACGAGGCAATGGATGGCAAGAAGGAAGAGCTTCTGACTCAATCTCGAGATGATCCTACATATGAGATGTTCACGATTTTATATATGTGTAGTCATGATCAAGGTCTATCCGTTATCACCCTTAAGATTGAACATGAAATAGAGAACATCAACGTTCCCGCGGTGTCTGATCTAAGGGAAGACATTTTTAGGGTGGATGATGATGAGGATGAGGTTAAAGAAGAGGTACGTATTCGTTCTGAGGTATCTAAACTGAGGGAAGTGATACCTACAGAAGAGGTGAAGGAGAACGAAACAATGGAGAGTGAGGGACAGGAACCCAAGAGAGAGGAGCCCAAGATTAAGGACTCCCAACAAGAAAAGGTGACCGAGGAAAGAGTAATGGAGAGTGAGATATCCTATACTCCTCTTCAACATAAATTAAGCCTTAATATCTCTATCATACAAGATTTTATATTTATTCTTTATCCTTTACAAACTTAGATGAGTGTTTTATATGATTTTGGGCTCCATAGTATACGTAAATATGCATATTTATTAATGTTGAACTCCCTAAAAGGGTGATACTTAACCCCAAGTGCACGATAGTGATGTAATAATAATTTCTCATAATTACGAGATCGATCCCACAAGAAAAATGGTTTACGTAAATAAGAAAACTTACCGTGAATAAAAAAAATCTTAGGAAAAGCACTCTGATGAACAAAAAATCTGATTTTAGGTTAAGGAAAAATTGGTTATCTAATTTAAACTAAGAAATAAAAAGTCTCGGGATTAATCGATCCAACCAACTCTTGAAATTCCGAAGGACATAATTTAATAACTCAAATCCTTCAATTACGTTGCGAGTCTCGAATTCAGAAGATTTAGAGATAAAATCAAGTTTTCTTCAAAACTTCTACTTCTAGAAAAAATCAGGTTGTTAGAATCAAGGATAAGTATCATCGATTCGTACAGCGCATATACTAACTATAGATTCACGCATAAACGTTACCGAACATAATTAAATGTCCAGGCTTTTGAAAGTTTCTAGAACGAAGAAGAAAAAAGAAAACCAAAAAGTTTAACTTTAAAACCAAAATCATACCTCCTTCGTTCATCCAAGGTCTTCAATTAATATTCATAATTGATTCCAAGATAGAATCTAGCTATTCATCATAGTCATAGATATGCAAAATTATATAAGAAAAATATATTGAATTGAGTAATCTGATTACAGGAATTAAAAACTGAATGAAAACTATGAATAAAATACTCTAATCTACTCCTAAAACTTAGAAATAACGTCAACCCTATAATCCCCCTAAAAAAGGTTCAGCCCCAGTTTATATAGGCAGCAAAAAAATAGGAAACCCTGCCGCACCCTTTGAATGGCCTTCGAACGCCAAATTAACCTTTCGAATGGTCTTCTAATGCTCTTTAGATGGATTTTATGCTCTCTAAATTTATCGAACAGTCTTTGGACCTAATTTTAGCATGACACCGTTTGACGTACACTTTGAATGCCTATTCACCGTTCGAATACCACTATTCACCGTTCGAATGCTTGATTAGAAATTCTCCAGAATTTCTCCTTTTTAAGCCCGGATTCCTGAAACATACATAAAACCAAGTTAGTAACGAATTAGAACTAAAACAGCATAATTAAACCTAATCTAAGGCTAACAAATAACTAATTAAGGCATATAGATTGCACTTTTAGAGTACAATCACACCCCCAACTAAACTTTTGCTAGCCCCCAGCAAAAAATACTAAAACCAAAAATATTTCTCCACTTTTGTGGGAGTCACGAGTGCAGTTAGCATATGCACCAAGCCTTTAAACTCCTAGGTTACCCTTAACGGACGAGTGGTGTCTCGTGAGGGCTTATAGTGATGAATACTCACAAACATCTACCGAGGTAATGTCAATATGATATTAAAGAAACACGAAACATGTATTAACCTCATTCAAGTCAAGTCTCAATCCACCTAGATCATAAGATATCGTAAGGTAAAGACATAAAGTATCGAAGAAATAGAATACATTGAAGTGTACTACTAATGGCATATAATTCTAATGTCTCATAACTTGTACAATTATGTCCTTTATGCTTCGACCCAAGTCTCACAAGGCATACACTTAACTTTGAACATGAACACACATGGTCTCTTAATGAAAAGCTCATTTTAAGAGTTCATATACAAGACATGCAAGTAGAGCAATTCCAAATAAAAAATGAATTAATTATAAGTGTATCAACTTGGTATAGTTTCATGAAAGAATATTTACTATTTAAGCACAATTAGATAATTGACATTGATGACTTGTACGTAAGTGAATTAAAGATTCATGTAATTTCGGATATTGTGGCCATATGGATAATGAATGAAAGAAGAGCCATGTAAGAGGATAGAAAGCGGTAATAGATTTCAACATATGTATACACATTACACATGATGATCATTGAACATTCACTTTCAAACTTCCAACTTTTGAATACCTTTCTTTTCTTTTCTTTTATTTACTTTTCAACTCCATACACTTTTAACTCCACAATTGTATAAGCAATGCACCAACTCCAAAATTTAGCATTGACAAACTTTGAAGCTCATGTGTATATGAATATCGAAAAAAAATATATATATATATATAAACATGAATGGCTCAATGGAATGAAATGGCCTCTACTTTTATAATTTGAAAATCACATCAAATCAAAACTTCAAAAGTGTATAAAATGTCCATAACTCTAACTAATACTCAACATGTAAACCAAAATCAAGCATAATGAAGCTATTCAATGAATGAAGATCAATAAAATAACCTTGAATAAATATAAATCACTTTCAAAAGGCGATAAATAGACTTTAAAGTTCACAAGGTTTAAAATCTCCACCGTATAAGGACATGCATGCATGAGAGAGAAACCTAGAAAGATCATATAGCATATTAGTGCACAATAATGCAAACTTTCTCTTATAATGGATTTATAACAAAAACTTGCAATGTATCACAACATCTAAGGTGAATCAATCATCAACTCGAATTTAGTCGAAAACATGGAACAAAGTAACTCATCATCATACTAATTACGACATGAATACACAAATGACTCGCTTCGAAAACTACAAAATGAAGTTAGTACCCCGCAAGAGTAGGGGGGTCGCGATGAAGTATAAACCGGTAATCCGGTATCGTTCTCTCCCAAGGGACCTAGCCAAATATAGGCTCTAGCACTCAACTCACACTAACCTAACCTAGGATCGATTGCAATTATTTGGGAAATTGGATATAAAATAAAAGGACCGAAAATCTTTAGGTTTTTTTATGGGGTTTTGATTTACTAAACTAGTGCAATGAAAATTAAAGCAATTAACTAGGCAATTGATTTAAATGTAAAGCAATTAAAATGGAAAGCTTGGATGTGATTGATTCGATCCACCAATTCAAAAAAAGAATTTTAATAGAGGATTTTTATAACTCAAATCAAGAATCAAACCGTGGATTCTTGATTCGGAATATTTTGACCGTAAAATCTTGAGTTCATATTTAGTTGAGTGTAGGGATTAAACCAATTAATAGAACCCTAGAAGCAAACCTTAAAAATGTGCAAAATTTATACCAATTGTTGAATTGTGCATAAACATTACCAAATGGGTTATGAATCTAAGTTTTCGAATAAATCCAACACCCAACCAAATAAAACTATACAAATCTATGAATAAAACTTTGAAGTTCATGAATCGCCATTGAAATACTTGAAAATCCTTTGTGGATCTTTACAATCACACCCAAGAGATGTTTAGCTACTAGAATCCATAATAAAGAGCATAAATGAAGGTAAATCTAACATTAAACTAAGTAAAACTAGTGTTTGATTGCTAAGAAAGTGAGAGAAAATGCCAAGAAAGTGAAGGAAAATACATTACAATGAAAGAAAATTACAATTTCTACTCCTACATTAACATTACAAACATAAATCTAAGCTAAAAATATACAAAAACACAAAAACCAACCTTGGAGGAGCTTTTCACACCACCCCCTTGGCTTCTACAAACCCAAAAAATCTTCCTCCTTTTTCATTTTTTCGAACAACAAAGCTTTTAAGCTCCAGATCTATATCGACCAATGGATTGGCACTGTTCACCGATCGATCGGCCGATCGAACGGTGATTGTAGCGTTCGATCGGTCAATTCACTGTTTTTACTGTTCACGGGTATTGTTCACCGATCGATCGGTCACTGTTCATGATCAATCAGGCACTGTTCACTGATCGATCGGTAAAACACCCACTCTGAAGTTTGCCAAACCAATCAATCGGGTACTATTCATCCCTCCACTTTGAAACTTGATTTTGACCATCTTAGAGGCCGATTCAGCCGATGCACATTAGAGGACAAATTGTAGCTCTTGAAGTCTTCTTTCCAATGGCATAAAAATCAGCTCAATCGGATATCGAAGTAAAAAGATATGGCCCAAATACCGAGACAAGTCTGAATTTTCATGAACAAATTATTCGCCTTGAACCCGCTTTAATTATTCTTGCTTTCTTTTTGCCTTTATTAGCTTATATAACCTACAAAACACATAAAAAAAACATACTCAAACAAATATCTAACTAAAATAAGACAATTAATTATAATATAAGTCTAACAAAGTGCGAATTAAGAGCCTATGATTACACTTTTAGGGTGTAATCACAACCCCCAACTTACATTTTGCTAGTCCCTAGCAAAAACTATCAAAAATATAAAGGATAATCTCCACTTTCGTAGGAGTCACGGATGCATTTAGCCCATGCACCAAGCCTTTAAACCCCTAGGTTACCCTTAGTGGACGAGTGGTGTCTCGTGAAGGTTTACAGTGATGATATCCACAAACATCCTTTTGTGAATTGCCAATCAAGATAAGAATAAGGAATGAATGCATAATCATACTCAAGTTAACATTGATGCCACGCCAAACTCCAACACTTGCATTAATATGCAACAAGTCATGCAAAAGAGAGGTCATGTGTGTGGGTGATGAATCATGCTAAACAACATCAATGAACTCACTTATACAAATCCACCATTTAAAGCTTTGATTAAATCCTCACCGGACATACACTCGCAATTAAAGTTCAATATGGTTCTCACAATGGTATGCTCAACAATAGAGTAAATGTATAATGACAAAACAAGTGAACATACTAATTACAAAGACTGAACAAAAGATAGAAGTGTATCGACCTTAGCATAGCTCCAAGAAAGAATGTTCAAAGTTAAGCATTGATTCAAAGAAATTAACAAAATATAGCTTATACTCTATTGAAAACTTCGACCAAGCACAACTTGAATCAACTAAGCCATGTAGAGATAAAGATGGTAATGTAGAAGAGTTGAAAGGTAAGGGTAAATAGATGGGATAAATTGTCATATCATGTGTGATCAAGGCATGAAATGATGAATGATACACAACTATAACTCTTCCTTATCAACATTTCAATTCTCACTCTTCTTTTAACATCTTTTCAACTTTTGAACTCCTCTTCCATTCTTTTCTTCTTTTTATTCTATTTTTTTTTTCCTTATTTTTTTTTTCTTACTTCTCTTTTTTTATTTTTCTTTTTCTTCTTCTTTTTTTTTTTCTTTCTTACTTCTTCTTTTGTTTCCATCCTTTTATCATCCCTTTTTAGATTCAACAACTACTTTTCATATTTCAATATGCTCATATGCATTAAACTCCCCAAATCAATCTCTTCTCTCTCTCTTTTTTTTTTTTTAGCAATGCAAAAATATTCTTTTCTCACATAGGCGTCCCATTGCAATACAAGAGATGAAATCACTATGCACTTTCTAATAAAAATAGGAGATCAACAAGGGTAAAGGGAAATGCACGGTTGGGCAACGGGAAACTTATAGCTATGAAGAAGAATATGGTATAGAATCATATCCAAAGTTGTACAACCAAAGCATTTCATAGAGTACAAGTGTCAATAATAAGATCAAAACTCAACTCATAAACCAAATACAAGCATAATGAAGCTATTAAATGAAATGAGGGTGAAGAAACTATTCTTGAGTAAATGTAAATGCTCCAAAAGGTGATAAATGCTCTAAATCTCACAAGGTGATAATCTCCACTAATGTAAGAATGGAAAAGCAAAAACTAGTAACAAACTATGTTGTAAAGCATGATTGTGCACAATGATGTAATCCCCTCTACAAATGCATGAAGTAAGCAATCCTTACAACACGTTGGGTATAAGGAGTGAATCAACATCATTTTGAGTAAACAATCATGCAAAAATTCCTATCTTCTAATCTTAAAAGGCACTTTCACAAGTAAAAAGATTTTTTTTTTTTTTTAATAGGGTGCAAGACAAAGAAACAAAAACAAAACAATAGAGGCAAAGCCTCTACCCCACCCCCAACTTAAAATGATGCATTGTCCTCAATGTATGAGAACAAAGCATTGAATGTAATTCAATGGTGGAAAAAGAGAAAAATAAGGTGCAAAAGGCACCCCCAACTTAAAATACAAAATAAACTAAGAAAATAAAGAAATAAAACTACTCCTATTCCTACAAAAATGAGAGAGAGAATGGATCACCCAATGCCACAAAATGGGAATTTGCCATCATCCCACACCCCCAAACTAAAGATTTCCAAAGAGTTCATGCAAACATAATAATATACAATGACCATTTGTTTGATGAACTCTATGATATAACGTTGAAGCACATAAGGGTAAAAAGGGTCATGGTAAGTAGAAAATAAAGAATGATCATGCACAACGGTGCCAATTATGCTCATGCCATAAAGTGCTTGACCCTCCCCTTCTTCTTGGTCGGCCATGGGAATGATGCTTGGTTCAAAGGTTGAGACATGGAGTTCCAAAGGCTTTGTTAGGCTAGGACTAGGTGTTAGAGGTGTAAAAGTAGGGGTTGCTTGATCCCTAAACATGGTAAGAATGTCCTCTAAACCATTAACATCCTCATTGTCATGCACATTCCCAACATCAAATAAACCAAAGTCATCATTAAGGGTAGACACATCTCTACCCCTCTCTTCTTGTTTGGAGCCCCCAATTTCGGACTCCTCTCTCTCAATTGCTACATCCCTAAATTCATTTTCAACAATTTCCTCACTTACCTTAGGAACATCCTCCTTAGACTCCAAGTCTTGAGGAATGGTGGTTTGATCAATGGTGTCCTTAATCCTAAGGTTAGTGACGGGATGGACTTGTTCATTTGGATGGACTTGCTCTTGGTTAGAGTAAAAATCAAGGTGATTTTCATTAAAGCTCACTTGGGGTGGAGGTGGATATTCAACGTACTCATGGTTGTAATAAATTCGTGAAGCTTCACGAAAATAGTCAAAAGGGTTCTCGTAGGTTCGAATGGATTCTTGATAATGCTTTGAAAAGGCTCCCTCATGTTCCCTACCAATGTAAAATTCATTACACCCCCAAAGATTGGGAGGTGGTCAAGGAGGCTCCCTTTGACCATTAGCTCTAAGGCATTCCCTAAGAGACATGTTGGATGGTTCTTGTGCTTTAAGCCTATTAGCCCGAATGTAGTCTCTAAGAGATTTACATGGGGGTGTTTCCACACCACCATTCTCATAAATGTTCTCATTACCACCATGAGGGGTGTGATTGTATCCCCCAAAATTGGGAGGTAGTCGGGGAGGCTCCCTTAAGCCATTGGCTATAAGGTGTTCCCTCATTGTCATGTTGGATGATGGATGGTTTGAAAATGTGCCCCCAAACATAATGAAATGCACGATGGAAAATGGATGCAATGTACAAACAAGTGTAGCGCACTGCGCCTCAACACATCATACGCAACAATGCTCAATAATTGTCCATCCAAGCCTCCAATCTCCACAAGATATATATACCACCAATTCACAATCAAACACAATCCCTAACTCTCCACTAGCAATTCCCCAATCAATTATTAAAATAAAACAAAATATATACAAATAAACCAAAATGAACCTAAAATAAAGAGAAAAAGAAAGAATGAAAATCTAACATGGTATTTACACAAAAAATGGAACGAAGTTACCGATGGCCTAAGCCGAAGATTCCTCCGTTGTGGTAGATTGATGGAGATCCAATCCACCAATTGCTTTCCAATCCCAAGACTTGTAGTGCTTGTCTCGTGCCTTTGGTCTCCGGCAACGGCGCCAAAACTTGACTTGCTTCGAAAACTACAAAATGGAGTTAGTACCCCGCAAGAATACGGGGGTCGCGATGAAGTATAAACCGGTAATCCGGTATCGTTCTCTCCTAAGGGACCTAGCCAAATATAGACTCTAGCACTCAACTCACACTAACCTAGCCTAGGATCGATTGCAATTATTTGGGAAATTGGATATAAAATAAAAGGACCGAAAATCTTTAGGTTTTTGATGGGGTTTTGATTTACTAAACTAGTGCAATGAAAATTAAAGCAATTAACTAGGCAATTGATTTAAATGTAAAGCAATTAAAATGGAAAACTTGGATGTGATTGATTCGATCCACCAATTCAAAAAAAGAATTTTAATAGAGGATTTTTATAACTCAAATCAAGAATCACACCGTGGATTCTTGATTCGGAATATTTTGACCGTAAAACCTTGAGTTCATATTTAGTTGAGTGTAGGGATTAAACCAATTAATAGAACCCTAGAAGCAAACCTTAAAAATGTGCAAAATTTATACCAATTGTTGAATTGTGCATAAACATTACCAAATGGGTTATGAATCTAAGTTTTCGAATAAATCCAACA
Organism: Euryodendron excelsum; assembly: GCA_033060915.1. NCBI lineage: Eukaryota > Viridiplantae > Streptophyta > Magnoliopsida > Ericales > Pentaphylacaceae > Euryodendron > Euryodendron excelsum. Next base: position 13,111,434 of record CM065390.1, on the reverse strand, counting down.
CCCAACCAAATAGAACTATACAAATCTATGAATAAAACTTTGAAGTTCATGAATCCCCATTGAAATACTTGAAAATCCTTGGTGGATCTTCACCATCACACCCAAGAGATGTTTAGCTACTAGAATCCATAATAAAGAGCATAAATGAAGGTAAATCTAACATTAAACTAAGTAAAACTAGTGTTTGGTTGCTAAGAAAGTGAGAGAAAATGACAAGAAAGTGAAGGAAAATACATTACAATGAAAGAAAGTTACAATTTCTACTCCTACATTAACATTACAAACATAAATCTAAGCTAAAAATGTACAAAAACACAAAAACCAACCTTGGAGGAGCTTTTCACACCACCCCCTTGGCTGCTACAAACCCAAAAAATCTTCCTCCTTTTTCATTTTTTCGAACAACAAAGCTTTTAAGCTCTAGATTTGTATCAACCAATCGATCGGCACTGTTCATCGATCGATCGGCCGATCGAACGGTGATTGTAGCGTTCGATCGGTCAATTCACTGTTTTTACTGTTCATGGGTATTGTTCACCAATCGATCGGCCGATCGATCGGTAAAACACCCACTCTGAAGTTTGCCAAACCAATCGATCGGGTACTATTCGTCCCTCCACTTTGAAGGTTGATTTTGACCACCTTAGAGGCCGATTCAGTTGATGCACATTAGAGGACAAATTGTAGCTCTTGAAGTCTTCTTTCCAATGGCATAAAAATCAGCTCAATTGGATATCGGAATAAAAAGATATGGCTCAAATACCGAGACAAGTCTGAATTTTCATGAACAAATTATTCGCCTTGAACCCGCTTTGATTATTCTTGCTTTCTTTTTGCCTTTATTAGCTTATATAACCTACAAAACACATAAAAAAACATACTCAAACAAATATCTAACTAAAACTTTTTATTTTTTTTATGGGTTTTTATATAAACAAAAAGAACAAAACAAAACAAAAAGACTAGTAGTCTATCTCTCTCTCTCCCCCCCCCCCCCAAAAAAAAAACTAGAATGATGCAATGCCCTCAATGCATCAAGCAAAGAGAAACAAAAATATGAATGCATGAAAAGGGATGAAAAAAAACCTGGTGGGATAACACCCTCCTCCCCCCCCCCCCAAAAAAAAAAAACTAGGGAAGAACTCTAAAAATAAAACAAAAGAAAGCAAAAACTACCTAACTACTCCTACACTACCAAAATACACAAGAGAAGACTATCCAACACCACATCAACAATGTTTGCTTGCATGGAGTCATTTACCATTTACCATTAATAAAGGGTTCAACATTAATAAATATGCATATTTACGAATACTATGGAGCCCAAAATCATACAAAACACTCAAGTAAGTTTGTAAAGGATAAAGAATAAAAACAGAATCTTGCATGAGAGGGATGTTAAGGCTCAATTCATGTTGAAGAGGAGTATGAGATATCTCACTCTCCATTACTCCTTCCTTAATCACCTTTTCTTGTTGGGAGTCCTTAATCTTGGCCTCTTCTCTCTTGGGTTCCTCTCCCTCACTTTTTATTGTTCTGTCTTCCTTTACCTCTTTTATAGGTATCACTTCCCTTAGTTTAGACACCTCAGGACGAATAAATATCTCTTCTTTAACCTCATCCTCATAATCATTAACCCTAAAAACGTCTTCCCTTGGATCAGACACTACGAGAACGTTGATGTTCTCTATTTCATGTTCAGTCTTAAGGGCGATAATGGAGAGACCTTGGTTATGATTACTCATATATGGAGTTATGAACATCTCATATGTAGGATCATTTCGAGGTCAAGCCAGAAGCTCTTCCTTCTCACGACCCATTGCCTTATGTGTTAACAGGGCCAATCGTTGAGTTAGTTCATCTAATTCATGACGAATTTGTGCGAGAGTGTCAACTTGTACCTCTTTATTAGTATCCTTGAACCCTGAGGATATACCTGTGGGATATGGCATGCAAGATGACTGCATGTTCTCTTGATTCTCTATCAAAGGTTAATAAGACAATGAAGGATATGTCTCGTGAAACGTGTAAGGTAAAGTAAAAGGTGTATATGAATCATAAGCATATGGTGGAGACGAAGGTGGTGTGTGGTAGTACAGTTGTTGTGGTGGTTATTCATAAGAAGCATATTGTGAAGTTTGAGAGCTCCATTCCAAATAGTTTAGAGGTTGATAATAGCCTTGTGGTTGTGCCGTGTATGAATAAAGACTTGTAGAAAGAAAATTTTAAGGATAATCCATAAATAAGATGTATGTAAGACCAACCAATAAGTATAAGAAAACAATCTATTCTCTCAATCCCACAACAACAATGCACAAACCCAATATAACCAAAAGAAAAACGAAAATAAGTACTCAAAAATAAAAGATGGAACGAAGTTATCCAAAAGAGCTATCGAGTTCCCTCGTGTTTATAGACTAATAGTGAAGTGCTTCCTCCAAAATAGAATCTCCAAGGCTCGTCCACCAACGTAGAACGTAGCTTCCCCGGCAACGGTGCCAAAAACTTGATCGCTCCCCAAAAGAGTGATACTTAACCGCAAGTGCACGACCACAATGTAGTAATAATTTCTCGTAAGTATGAGGTCGATTTCCACAAGGAAGATGGTTTACGTAAATAGAAAAACTTACCGTGTTTAAAAAAATATTAGGAAAAACACTTCAATGAACTAAAAATCTGATTTTAGGTTAAGGAAAGATTGGTCATCTAATTTAAACTAAGAAATAAAAAGTCTTGGGATTAATCGACCTAACCAATTGCGTCTCTTGCAATTCCGAACGAGATAATTTAATGAATCAAATCTTTTGACTACGTCGCGAGTCTCGGATTCGGAAGATTTAGTGATAAAACCAAGTGTTCTTCAAAACTTCAACTTTTAGAATCAATTAGGTTGTTACAATCAAGGACGAGTACCATCAATTCATGCAGTGCATAGACTGACTATAGATTCACGCATAAACATTACTAAACATAATCAAACGTCCAGGTTTTCAAAAGTTTGTAGAACGAAGAAGAAAAAGAAAGAAAACTAAAAAATTTAACTTTAAAACTAAAATCGTACCTCCTTCGTTCCTCCAGGATCTTCAATTGATATTCATAATTGACCCCAAGATAGAATCTAGCTACTCATCATAATCATAAATACTCAAAGTTGTATTGAAAATATATTGAAAAACTGAGTAATCTGATTACAGGAATTGAAAACTAAATGAAAACTATGAATAAAATACTCAAATCTACTCCTCAAACTACTCCTAAAACTTAGGAAAAACATCAACCCTAGAATCCCCCTAAAAGAGGTCCAGTCCTAGCTTATATAGGTAGTAGAAAAATAGGAAACCTTGCCGCACCATTCAAACGGTCTTCTAACACTCTTCAGACGAATTTTATGCTCTCTGAATCTATTGAACGGTCTTCGGACCTGATTTTAGCTTGACACCATTTGAACGCCCGATTAGAATTTCACCCGAATTTCTGCTTTTTAAGCCCGGATTCCTAAAAACATACATAAAACCAAGTTAGTAATGAATTAGGACTCAAACAACATAATTAAACCTATTCTAAGGCTAACAAATAATTAATTAAGGTATGTAGATTGCATTTTAGAGTACAATCACACCCCAAGGAGATCTACTGGCGAAAACCCATTTTCTTTAGCCTACGGGGTGGAAGCAGTTATACCCTTAGAGGTGGGGCTACCAACGATCAGATCGGCAGCGTTTAATACTAGACTTAACGACTAGACTCTGGCCAAAGATCTGGATCTTGCCGAAGAAAATAGGGAAGCTTCCTTGATTAGACTGACCGAATATCATCAATAGTTAAGTCGCTCCTACAACAAATGGGTTCGTCTAAAGGCCTTTGTACCAGGAGACTTAGTGTTGTGAAAAGTATTAGGGGCAATAAAGAACTCAGCAGATGGAAAGCTCGGCCCCAATTGGGAGGGTCCCTACCGAATGGCGTCCCAAGTTAGCATGGGGGCATACCGACTAGAAACTGTCGAATATGGAAGATAGCTACCTCGACCTTGGAACGCCAACAACTTGAAGAAGTTTTACCAGTAGAATTGACTCCTGTATGATGTAACAACTCAGTAATGTCTAGTCCTTCTAAAGCTTCATGTGATTAATAAGAATTTGAAGTTATTTAAACAAATCTATTTGTCTGATACTACTACAAAACACAAAGCACTAAAGGTTATAAAAACCAAGTGTAAAAACTTGGTCCTGTCCAAGTTGGGCAGGTCAACCAATGAAGGTCACAAAAAACCAAGTGTAAAAACTTAGTCCTAGACCATTCATGGCTAGGTCGACCAATGAAGGTTATAAAAACCAAGTGTAAAAACTTGGTTCTGTCCAAGTTGGGTAGGTCGGCCATTGAAGGCTACAAAAAAACCAAGTGTAAAAACTTGTTGCTGGACTATTTATGGCTAGGTCGACCAATGAAAGTCATAAAAACCAAGTGCAAAAACTTGGTTCTGTCCAAGTTAGGCAGGTCGGCCAATGAAGGCCATAAAAAATCGTGTAAAAACTTGGTCCTGGACTATTTATGGCCAGGTCAACCAATGAAGGTCATAAAAACTAAGTGTAAAAACTTGGTCCTGTCCAAGTTGAGCAGGTCGACCAATGAAGGCCACAAAAAACCAGGTGTAAAAACTTAATCCTGAACCATTTATGGCCAGGTCGACCAATGAAGGTCATAAAAACCAAGTGTAAAAACTTGGTCTTGGATCATTTATGGTCAGGTCAATCAATGAAGGTCAAAAAAACCAAGTGTAAAAACTTGGTCCTAGACCATTTATGGTCAGGTCGACCAATGAAGGTCATAAAAACCAAATGTAAAAACTGGTCTCGTCCAAGTTGGGCAGGTTGACCAATAAAAAACACAAAAAAATCAAGTGTCAAAGAGAACTTGGTCCTATACAAGATTGGGCAGGTTGGCTACATGAAGGCCACAACTTTTCTAAACAATGCTTATAACCAAGTCCCGCCTCGGTCCTACCTAAGCCAAGAAGGTCGGCAGGAATAGGCTATTAAAATAAAAAATAAGTATCTTGATTCAACCCAAGTCTGGTAGGATTGGCCTAGTAGGGGGCCACCATTTATAAATTAAGGCATTCATTTTCCTCACTAAAACCAATTTTTTGCCTAAGTCTGGAAGCTCGACGAGCGAATAAAAAACTTTTATTTTCCTAACTTATCTAGAATGTTCTGTCTTTGGCAAGTTAGCTCAAATATTTGCATTATAAATTGACTATCTGTAAAAGATGTTCATAGATCGGAAAAGAAAATGCACACAAGAGACAACAAGTGGAAAAAAATGTTCATTCATAAAGAATCAAAATTACAAATTATTATTACAAAAAAAAAAGGAAAAAAACAAAGAAAAAGGCCCTAAAGCAGCTCGGCAGCTGGAGGCTCGGCAAGGGGCAAAGAAGGTAAAGGCAACTCAGCTGTTGGAGGCTCGGCGAGGGGCAAATCAACCAGAGGTAATTCGGTAATTAGTGTCAGATCGGCTGGAGGCAGCTCGATAGAATTGACGTCATTAACTACCTCGATTGCAGGGCTAGTATTCGCCCCTCCACCTTATTTGTCAATGCCTTCTTCATCCTCGGCCTCTAGCTCGGTATCAGCCCAAGTAAATATCTCCATCCAAAGGGAGGAAGATTTATCCAGCTTCGACTTTCTTAGAGTCGACGTCCAGCCATCTTGAAAGGCACCCTCAGCAATGTTCTTCACTTGGGCCTCGTAGTAATCCCCGGCGTCGTCAAAGGCTTTGGTGTACTGAGCCTCACCGTCCTTCCTTAGCCTTTCCACCTCTAGCAGGGACTCAGCCAGAGCAGGCTTTGCCTCAGATGCCGACTTCTCAATCTCGGCCAGCTTAGCTTTCAGATCGGCAACCTCAGCCTTGGCTTCATGATAGTCTTTCTCCTTCTGCTTGTAGTAGGCATGCGTCTTTGCAAGCAAGACCTGCTGATCCTAGAATGCTCGATGGAAACCCCTGGCCTCGTAATCTCTTGTGTGGTAATTGTGCTTCAGCTGGTCATGATTCTGTAGCAGGTTGGTATGCCGATCTTGTAGAGTGCATAATTGATACATAACCTCTAGACTCTAGATTGCTTCCTGCATAGGAAAAAGGACAACAAAACTCAAATGGAAAATTTAGTATAAAAATTGAATCAAAAAGACAGATGGGGAAGACTTCTTACCACCATAGACGGTGAACGCAACTTGCCAGCAGGTCCCTGTCGTCAATTTTGCTCACTTCCTTGACATCCTAAAGCAGCACTATGGCCTGAAGAGCCCTAATAGCCACGTTGGAATAGTTGAGGATTGAATCTTTGACGGTCATGGCCCGATTGGCAACCTTCGACTGAGTTACGAACTCCTCGGGCATCAACTCATCTACTTTGCCTTTGCCCTTTGGGTCAGTCTCCACCGATGCAGAAGGGGGAGCAGCGAATTCCACCTTCTTTGCCTGAGCGGTCTTTTTCTCGGCGATCTTTGTCGCGCCCAGATTTTTTGCACTCGAGGAATACACACACAAGCGGGAAAAATACTGTACTCTCTCGTTAGAACTCACCCTCCTAGAAGAATGAGTGCGACTAAGTTTGAATTAAAAAATTGGTTTGAATAAAGGGCTTTTGAAAAAGATTCGGAGTCGCCACCTAACTTGATTAAGGTGAGTTAGGTCACCTAAAAACTAAGAATAATCCGAAGACTATACTTAGGGTTTTGGAAAATAATTTTGAAAATATCTCCTCAAGAGAGGGTTTTTAAGAAAATAGGTTGTTTGGCAACCTTTGGAAAACATTTAGCCCTTTTTAGAAAAATAACTCCTTTTTGGTCTTTGAAAACAGTGATTCTAAGTTCGGAGGTTGGTTATGTGTAGGGAAGACGCACTAAGCTATCACCCTACCCCGCCCTTTCGGTACCTACATGTCAATCTACCCTAGATTTACCTATGAGAGTCTTCGACTAACTATAGTTCAACCCTATTTACTTTAGAAAAATAATGTTTGAAAACTAATTTAGCATGATGCATGATATGCAAGCAATAGAAAAGAATTGAAAAATAGATTTGAAAAGAGATTGCTTTGATTTGAAAATAGATTTGAAGAAATAGAATTGAAATTGAAAAGTTTGAAAATTGAAAATAGAAGTTTAAAAATAGAAATTTTGAAATTGGAATTTGAAAATTGATTGGAATTTGAAATGTGGAAAGAATTTGGAAACCACACCCATGAGGGTGGAATTGAAAGTTTGAAAAGTATTGTGACCGCACCTATGAAGGTTGCCTATGTATCCCTTTGGGGGAATCAGGTCAGTCGTAGTTCAGACCGGAGTCCGATTGAAAATAGAAGAATGGATTGAAGAAGGAAATTGAATTTGATATTGGATTTGATTTGAGATTAGAAGAGGAGATTGGGAAGTGAAATTTTGGAAAAGATTGGACTTTGATTTGAAAAGATAGATTTTGGAAAGACGTGGTTTTAGAAAGATGGAGGTTTAGGAAACCTAGAATTAGGAAAGGTAGGAGACCTAGGAAAGACTTGAGAGTTTAAGAAAGATTGGATTTTAGGAAAGGTTTGAATTAGGAAAGGTTCGGTTTAGGAAAGTTTCGAAATTGGAAAGTTTCATTTTTGGAAAGTTTTCGAATTAGGAAAGTTTCATTTTTGGAAAGTTTCGAAATTAGGAAAGTTTGGAATTTAGGAAAGTTTCAAGAAAGTTTTTACTTTCGGAAAGTTTTAAAAATTGGAAAGTATTGAATTTAGAAATGTTTTGAATTAATAAAAGTTTAGTTTGAGAAAGGTTTAGAATTTGGAAAGTTTCAAATTAAGAAAGCTTTGAATTTTGGAATGTTTGAAAAAGGGAAGTTTTGAATTTGGAAAGCTTTGAAAACAAGGGAGTTTTGAAAATAAGAAAGTTTCGTTTTAGGAAAGGTTTGAAAAAGGAAAACTTTCAATTTAGGAAATGTTTGAATTAAGAAAGTTTCAACTTAAGGAAGTCTTAAATTAAGAAAGTTTTGAGTTTAGAAAAGCCTTAGATTTGGAAAGATTTGAAGTTTTGGAAAGTTTAGAATTTAGAAAGTTTTTAGGTTTAGAAAGATTTAACTTAAGAAGGTTTCAAATTTAGAAAGTTTTGAATTTGGAAAGATTTGAAATTTAGAAAGTTTAAGATTTAGCAAGTTTTAGAGTTTTAGATTCTAGAAAGTCTTGAAATTAGGAAAAGCTTGAGTTTAGGAAAGATTTGAAAGCTTGGATTTGAAAAGAAGGAAAGATTTTTATGTTCAAGTTTTGGAAACTTAAGATTTAGGAAAGCAGGAGTTTAGGAAGGATTTGAATTAGGAAAGAGTTGGATTTTGAAATTTAAAGAAAGGTTTAAAGTTTAGGTTTAAAGTTTAGGTTTAGGAAACTTATGGTTTAGGAAGGAGTTGAAGTAGGAAAGGTTTGGACTAGGAAGAGATTGGATTTGGTTTCTAAAAGAAAAGATTTGATTTTGTTTCCAAAAACGGAGGACGGGATCTAGTTTCCTAAATGGGGAGATTTGATTCGGTTTCCTAAAGGGAAGATAGGATTTGACAAGGATTTGGAAAGGGGGATTCTAGAAACCCTAGGTTTGGAAAATTATAGTTTTGACGTAGAAAATAGGTTTTGAAAACAAGGATAGTTTTGATGTAGAAAACAAAAGATTTTGGAAACCTAGGTTTAAGGAAAAGTTTGAAAATCATATTTTTGGAAAGAAAATTTAGGGTTTCCTAATTATGGGCTCTAAGGCTTGATTTGGGGCTCTAAGGAAAGAGTTTTTTGGAAAATGCGTTTTTGGAAACGAAGGTTTTCTAGAAGGGAATCCTAGGGAGGAGTTTTTGGAAAGTGAATTTGGAAAGAGAGTTTTTGGAAAGATTTTTGAGAAGAAGGAGTTTTTGGGAAGTGTGTTCTTGGAAACGTAGATTTTGGAAGGAAGATCCTAGGGGGGAATTTCTAGAAGGGAGATTTTGGAAAAGAGAGTTTTTGGAAAGATTTTTAGGGAGCGTTTTTAGAGAGTGGATTTTGGGGAAAGGAGTTTGGAAAAGAGTTGAAAAAGGGAGTTTTGAAAAATAGATTTTGGAAGGGAGTTTTTGAAAACAATTTTGAAGAGGAAAGTTTTAGGAAAGTATGTTGAAAAAAAGAGATTTTTAGGAAAAGATTTTTAAAGAGAGAGTTTTTGGAAAGTATAAAAACATCTCACTTTCCTAAAGCAATTCTAGCCATAAGAAGGCTAGAACCACTTTAGGAAAGCGGTTTTGAAAACAAGGTTTGAAAATATAGACCAAAAGGCCACTTTTAATATAACACTTTCCTAAAGCAACCCTAGCCATGGAAAAGCTAGAATCACCCTAGGATTGTGATTTTGAAAACATGTTTTTGAAAAAGAGCTTTTGATGCAATTTTGAAAACAAGTTTGAAAACGGTTTTGAAAACGAGTTCGAAAACGAATTTTGGGAAGATACAAGACTATGATATGCACAATGCAGTTTGGGTTCGTGAACATACAAGGTTAAGGCTTCACCACATAGTCAAGGGGGCCGTACCCACGTGGTCTTTGGTTAGACTAGAAGAAAGCCCCCGACACGGTGACTCTCCAACAGTCTAATCCTACACATGGACCGGGAGTCCCCTTGTTTCAAGCATGCAAAGAAATGAGGGAAAAGAGATGGGAGATTAAAATAGAGAAAACCCAAGTGGGTTGGAGAGAGAAGAGAGAGGGGGGAAGTGCGGAAATTTAAATAGGGAGCCTACCTTGTTTCTTGTTTATTTTGCGCGCCGTGCGGTCTTCAGTCTTCGGTCTTCGGTCTTTGTCTTGATCTTCACCTTCAGTTTTCAAGGGTTGTCTTCAAGCTTTGGATGGCAGCTCTTCAAGTCTTCCAAAGATGGTTGAAGGATAGTGTATGAGTGTATGGGGTGTGTATGAGTGTATAGGAGGCTAGGGTTTGTGTTTAGTGGCTAGGGTTTGAGAAAACCTAGGGAGGCTAGGGTTTTGGAGGTGCTCGAGCTCTGTATATCGAAGTATATAGTTTTTAGGTTAAGTTTGCAGACCCCTTTCACGTTGAACGAGGCTCTGTATTTATAGAGGGAAGACAAGCCTGGCGCCTGTTGCAGTGGCGCTAGGGCAAAATTTACACTAGCGCCACTAGTAGTGGCGCCAAGCCATTTTTTGGCTTGGCGCCACTACTAGTAGCACCAACCATTTAGGAAACAATTAAGGTTGGCAAGCAACGTATCTTTGACTAGATTTGGGCGCCTGTACTAGTGACTACCATGTAAACTTTAGCCTGGCTTCACTAGGAGTGACTCCGGAAAGTCTGGGAATGATTTGAAGGAGCCGGGAGTGACCCGGAAGGCCGGAAAGGAGTAGGAACACTTGAAATAGTGTCTTGGAGGTATTTGACTTGAAAAGTAAGGATAAGATGTGTCGAAAAGGTTGACCGGGCCTTTAAGGGCAAAACGGTCAACCGGACCGAAAAACTGCCGGGACAGACTCGGACTATCCCGGAAAAAGACTTGGGATCTGAAGACATTATTCAGAATGTTTCCAGAGGTTGCCGGTTTGATTCCCAGAGTCGGCGTGGTCGGAAAAGGAGACCGGCCCACTAGGGGCAAAATGGTCATTTTGTACCGGGTTCGCCGGAACTGACTCGGAATGGTCCGGAAAGGTAAAGGTTGAGAACACTATAAAAAGTATTCTCGGGTCATTACCAGTTTGATACCCAGAGCCGGTGTGGTCGAAGAAGGAGACCGGCCCTCTAGGGGTAAAACGGTCATTTTATGTCGGGTTGGCCGGAACTGACTCGGAATGATCCGGAAGGGTAAAGGAAGGTTGAGAACACTATAAAAAGTATTCTCAAGACATTACCGGTTTGATACCCAGAGCCGGTGTGGTTCCCGGGGCGTTAGGATGCCTAGGGGCAAAATGGTCATCTTGATCGAAAAGTCTCGAAAAAAGTCCTAAGGGTAGTCTGGTCATTTTTCACCGAAGTGAGCTAACAGACACGGGTGTTGAACTAGGTTTTGAGTGTTTCCGCCACTCTAACGTTGTGAGTATTTCCGCTACTCGGACGGGGTTGATGATTTGTGAGTATTTCCGCTACTTTAACGGTTTTGTGAGTATTTCCGCTACTCTAACGGTTCTGTGAGTATTTCCGCTACTCTAACGGTTCTGTGAGTATTTCCGCTACTCTAACGGTTGAGTATTTCCGCTACTCTAACGGCTCTGTGAGTATTTCCGCTACTCTAACGGTTTTGTGAGTAGTTTTGCTACTCGGACCGTCTCGAGGAATAAACTGTCTCGAGAGAGGGATTTGAAAGGGGTCTTACCGTCTCCGAAGAGACGTGCCTGGATTGGAACCGTCTCGAGGAATAAACTGTCTCGAGAGAGGGATTGGAAAGGGGTCTTACCGTCTCCAAAGAGACGTGCCTGGGTTTTGAGTGCTTCCGCCACTCTGACGATTTTGTGAGTGTTTCCGCCACTCTGACGGTTGTGTGAGTGTTTCCGCCACTCTGACGGTTGTGTGAGTGTTTCCGCCACTTTGATGGTTGTGTGAGTGTTTCCACCACCCTAACGGTTGTGTGAGTGTTTCCGCCACTCTGACGGTTTTGTGAGTAGTTTTGCTACTTGGACTGTCTCGAGGAATAAACTGTCTCGAGAGAGGGATTGGAATTGAAATAAGAAAGGACAATGCCCCTAAGGGCATTTTGGTCATTTTGCCTCTATTTGGGCCTGACAGGCCCACGAAGCGATGAAAAGATGGAATTTGGACCTAGAGAATTGGTTTCGATTGGAATATGCCCAAAATGACTTGAAAACAAGTCTGGACAGAGTGGAGACTGCCGAGCGGTCAAAAATGGGGTGCTTACAATCTTCACCAGCCTCCTTTTCTTCACTCCTTCTTGAGTTGCTGGAGCTTTATCCATTTCAACCACCTTGGGGATGGCAAGAGCACAGGTGTCGGATTGCATGGCAAGAGGAGGAATGTTGGCCTCACTAGCAGGGGCTGTAGTGTTGGCAGAGGATGAGGCCACTCCTCTCATTTTCTTGGAAACCCTTCCTCTCAATGCCAATGACAGGTTGCGCACCTTGGGAGCCATATCGCCTTCAGCAACAGCAGTTATGGGTACAATAACAAAAGCCGTAGGGAGTGGAGGCAGTAATGTCGGATACTCACCGATATCGTGGAAACTTCCCTTTGCCTTCTGTGCGGCAAGAACTGAGCCAACAACTCCGTGAATCGCTGTGAAGGATTGATACCGAACTGGGGTATCCCAGCAATACTTGAGTAGCTCGTCCGATTCCAGCTAATGCCCCTTCACCCTTGTACACCCAGGCGATGCCTAAAACATCCAGATTAACCCCTAAAAGCTCGGTTTCCTTGTCCCTAACACCGAAACTGGCTGTGAAAAAGAAATGAGAGGGTGACAAGTCAAAAATAGATGAAATTTTAAGCAAATAAAGGGAAAAAGCTTGTACCAAATTGGGGAAGAGGTGATCGACCTATTTTCTTCGGGACCCTAGGGCATCGAACTGGTGAGGCTAACTCCACTGGGATATCCCCAAACTCCCAAGGGCCACTCACCCTAACTATAATGTCGTCAATCCCCTTCCCTGAGCTTGGAAGAAACTGAATCAACTCTCTAGGCTGGTCCTAGCCCTAAAGTAGTATCTATGATGGTCTGACCAAGCATTGTTCACCTCTACTGCCGAGTAGCAATAATTAAACTCGTGTAGCCCTAGGTTAAGACCTAACCTTCTGTTCAACTCAATCACTCCCATCACTATCCTATACCTATTAGGTGTAAGCTGGATTGGGGCGATTTCGTAGTGATTGAGGACTTCGGTCAAAAAGGGAGGATTTCATAGTAACGAGAAGAAAGGGAGTCCCCTCCTCAGTTACTACCCAACCATCGTCCTTAGGGTCGATTAACCTAATGTCTACATCGGCTAAAAACTCGTATCGTGCCTTAAACGCAGCGATACTATCGGAGGATACAAGCATATTTCTAAGACGAGAGCCCATTATGAATCAGGGGTGAAGACTCTTAGGGTTTACTCACCGGAAAAGCAAGAAAGAGGGGAAGAAGAAGGACTTACAAAATGGCAATCTTTAAAGAAACAGATGCAAAATAGGGGAATGTTCTGCACTCAACGGTTGGCCGAAACCCCTTTCGTCTGCAAAGAATGTTGAAGCAGCGACAGCAAGTTTGGGTTACTCAATGGTCACATTGCATTAAACTACCTCTAATGGTTGAAGTCATGGCAATGATGCACCAGCCCCAACCCCCTACCAATAGGCGCTAGAGCTGAGGGGTAATTGTGAGTCAAATAAACCCCGACCCAATCCATAAGGGCAGGTCCAACTTAAATCAAACAGCTTGGGCTGAGGATAACCCAAGTTCACCAGGACAAGCCCGACTTTGATTAAACGATTCAGACAGCATTACAAGTCAGGCCCATATAGCCAGGAGCGGCTCAATTTGCAAAATTAATACAACCCAAAGTATTAGGGTAATCATGAGAGATATCAGAGCATTTAATGCTTAAGTTTCAACATTTAATGCGAAGGAGACACACCAAGCAAACGCATGGCTCACGTCTAGTCAGTCGAACTCGACCATAACAATAAAGGTAAATTTCTGTCTGATTAGCCAATTTTTGCTGGCACAAGCCTATGAGATAGGTCATAATTACCAGAGTAGACTTAACAGAGAGTACTACACTATAAACATTGAAGCCTGAAGAGAAAAAGTATGGACAATTGATTTCTAAGCATTCACTGTCTTTTATTTTCTTTCGATTCTTAGTTAAGATTGCTAACTTAATCTTCGGAGTGTGATCGGCCCAAAGAGGGTGGACCCATTCTAACTCTTTTGTCTCCTTACAGCAAGTTAGAGCTCATTGATATTGGTTCGAATGATCGGCCAGGTCTTTTAAAAAATTTCACTTACAATTATGATAAATAAAAAAAACAGATGAAAAATAAAAGCAAAAAAGTATAAATAATGAAATAGGACAGTAGATACATCCGTAAATCCAACAAATCAAAGAATTAACACAAAAAAAAGATACTATTAACAATATAATAGGTAACAAGATGGCGTAGTTAGTTTTACTATTACCTATAGCTAGCCGAGCAGCCTACTAATATTGGAAGTGTTTTGCGAGTTAACATGGAGTAGAGCACAAGAAAGATAGCACCTATGTGAAGGACGACAGAAATATATGTGAATTTTGGCAATGTTTGGTCGCTTATATATCTATAGCAACTGTACATGTTAGGGTTAATTTTTTCTTTGACGTCTCCATTTTTTGCCGGAACTTGGTGGAAACAACTCCAACACTTGATTTTACACATGGCATTCTTGCGTTGGTCGGCATATATAACGTTTGAGAAGGGCTAAGACAATCTAAGTTCACTACGCAAGCACGATGATGTAAATGTGATGGTGAGGGTTATTTAAATTTTTGTATAGAGTAAGGGCAAGAAAAAAAAATCTTTCAACGTGTGCCTATAAGAGAGAGAGAGAGAGAGAGAGAGAGAGAGAGAGAGATGGCTAAGTTTCTTAGATGATTGGTGAAAGTAGAGAAGTTTAATTTTGACCCCAAAAAAAATATAAAATTTATTTATACAAGCTGAACGCCAAATATGGCATGTAATATTGCTTTTCATATTATGCTTATACTCTGTAATTACTTTTCATAGTGACATGTCATATCTTGATGTTGGTTTTGTGTAAATAAATTTTATATTATCTGTACATTAAAACTAAACTCAATAAGTATAAATCTAACAAAAAAGTGAAGAGAAATGAAGAGAAATATTATATCCAAGAGAAGAAAGAGAAATTGATACATGTGAATTGTCGCAACTTTTGGTTGCCTATATAGTAATACGTTAGGTGTTATTTTGTCTCTCCATTTCAGGCGAAACTTCATCAAAAGACTTTTTAACACTCGGCTTTAATTAAGAAAATTCTAATATCACAAAAAATATTACGTAGAAAATTTCTCTTTGATATCTTTATAATTAATGGATTCATTAGTTTAAAATGAAAAACCATGCAATATCTCAAATATTTCTCATTTTCGCATTGGTGACTCTCAAAATATACGCGTGTCCTTTCATTTTCTTATTCACGTTGAAGCTTTTCGACCTTTGACTAGTGTGCAAAATGGACAAAGCGCTTTGCTTTTTTGGCCCTTTTTCTGGATTTCCACAAAAAGGTTGTGGTTTGAAAGAATAACTAATCAATAATCAACTCGAAGAAAATTCAGTGGTTGGGCAACATTGGGCTGTCAATAGTCATTTGATTGAGCTACATAATTGCAATTCAATGCAATTAAATTAACCTAAGTTAGTTTTAAATTAGGTTAATTATACCCTCTTTAGTGTATTTTATACTAAGAGTTGTATTTTAAGTTCATTGCAGGTAAATGTTAATAAAGAAGAAGATTTGGAGCCATAAAAGCAATCCGCAGTGTGGACACATATCGAGAACCATTCTTGATATTTGTCTCGAAAAATGTGCAAAGTGTCATCCGTAGCTCGGAATGGAATGAAAGATGCGCCGTTAGAAAGATTTTGCAAAGTTATACAAGTTCACGTCTAATGAGCATTGTGAGAAATAGACTCTAAAAGCCTTGAACTGAACTACAATGAAGTAGTGAAAGACAGTTGAAAAATGAAGAAAAATTTACTAAGCGTTCGAATGGTAGAAACAAGAAGAAAATAAGAGTTCGAACGGTGGCTAGCAAAAATTGTGAAAAAAAAATGTATTTTGGCCTTAGTCTTCGAACTCCCATAACAGCGTTCGAACTCTCAGAGGCGAGACATATAGAAGGGAAATTTACAGGCTTAGGAGTTCGAACCATGATTATAAGGGGAAATGGAGAGTTCAAACTTTAAGAAGGAAAAAAAACAAAAGAAACAGGCTCTGAGGGTTAGAACACCTTGAGGAGGGTTCGAACTCTAAGAAGGATTTTTGGGTTAAGTTTCCTATTCCTGCGAGGTCTCAGTTTGCGATCTCTATATATATCCCTTCGATTTTCTGTAAAGGGGGACGATTTTCTTGAAGGTTTTCACGGTTTTTTAGTCTAGATTCATAAGAGTAATTAAGGTTTTCATTATTCTTGTAATTACTTCTAATAAATTCAAGTTTTATTGCTTTAATTCAAGATTATGTTTAAGAATCCATAGTTTCTACAATTAATTCAAGATTCGTAGTTCGTTTATAGTTTCTTATATTCCAGAAGTTTTCGATACATTATTAATTGTTTTCCATAGCCATGAGCGGCTAACTTTCTTAACTCGGGATCGATTGTAAATATTGATTGGGGATCGAGGGTGAACAATGGAGGCAAGGTTGAATTTACTGCTATATCCTTTTGATTCTTTTTCTTCTTG
>CM065390.1:13080000-13090000 GCA_033060915.1 Euryodendron excelsum | reverse complement strand
GAGGCCCAATTGAACTATACCACCACAGAAAAAGAGCTCCTTGCCATGGTTTTCGCACTTGACAAATTTAGGTCGTACTTAATTGGATCACCTGTTATCATATACACTGATCACTATGCGCTTAAGTACCTCTTGAGTAAATCCGATGCGAAACCCCGACTCATCCAATGGATCCTCTTGCTGCAAGAGTTTTATATTGAAATTCGAGATGAGAAAGGGGTAAAAAATATAGTAGTCGATCACTTATCGTGGCTCCCTACTGATGGGGAAGCCCAAGACCCCCTTCAAATTAACGAACACTTTTTAGATGAGCATCTCTTCCAAATCACTGCACATACAAGCACAATGACCTCGTGGTATACTGACATTGCAAACTACTTAGCCACCGGTAGGATACCATCACAATGGTCTAGTATTGATAAGAAGAAGTTCTTTAGGAATGTGAGGTATTTCTCCTGGGAAGATCACTACTTGTTTAAGTACTGCCCCGATCAAATTGTTCATCGGTGTGTTCCCGATGCTGAGGTGAAAAGCATAATAGAGTTTTGTCATTCATAGGCATGTGGCAGGCACTTTTCATCATGTAAAACTATTGTAAAGATTTTGCAAAGCGGTTTCTACTAGCCCACCTTGTTCCATAATGTCCACACCTTTTGCATATCTAGCAATCGATGCCAACGGTTAGGAAGTCTATCTCGGAGGCACATGATGCCGCTTACCCCTATCATTATTCTAGAGTCTTTGATTGATGGGGTATTAATTTATGGGACTATTTCCTAATTCGTGTGGCTATATCTATATTCTAGTGGCCATAAACTATGTGTCCAAATGGGTATAAACCATTCGGTGTGTACCAACGACCATGTTGTTGTGGTTAAGTTCTTAAAAGAGTATATTTTCTCGAGATTTGGTATGGCCGGAGCTGTCATCAATGATGGTGGCCCCCACTTCTGTAACCGACCCGTAGGTCTTTTAATGAGAAAGTATGGGGTGATTCATAAGGTTGGTACACCTTATTACCCCCAAACACAAGGCCAAGTTAAGTTAGCAAATAGGGAGATCAAATAAGTCCTTGAGATTGGTGGATGCATTATGGGCATATAGGACTGGATATAAGACCATCCTAGGGTGGTCTCCGTATAGACTTGTGTGCAGGAAGGCTGTAAGCACCCCATTTTTGACCGCTCGGCAGTCTACACTCCGTCCAGACTTGTTTTCAAGTCATTATGGACATATTCCAATCGAAACCAATCCTCTAGTCCAAATTTCGTCTTTCCATTGCTTCGCGGGCCTGTCAGGCCCAAATAGAGGCAAAATGACCAAAACGCCCTTAGGGGCATTGTCCTTTCTTATTCCAATTCCAATCCCTCTCTCGAGACAGTTTATTCCTCGAGACGGTCCGAGTAGCAAAACTACTCACAAAACCGTCAGAGTGGTAGAAACACTCACAAAACTGTCAGAGTGGCGGAAACACTCACAAAACCGTTAGGGTGGCGGAAACACTCACAAAACCATCAGGGTGACGAAAACACTCACAAAACCGTCAGAGTGACGGAAACACTCACAAAACCGTTAGAGTGGCGGAAACACTCACAAAACCGTCAGAGTGGCGGAAACACTCAAAACCCAGGCACGTCTCTTTGGAGACGGTAAGACCCCTTTCCAATCCCACTCTCGAGACAGTTTATTCCTCGAGACGGTTCCAATCCAGGCACGTCTCTTCGGAGACGATAAGACCCCTTTCCAATCCCTCTCTCATAAAACCGTTAGGGTAGCGGAAATACTCATCCGTTAGAGTAGCGGAAATACTCACAGAGCCGTTGGAGTAGCGGAAATACTCACAGAACTGTTAGAGTAGCGGAAATACTCACAGAACCGTTAGGGTAGCGGACATACTCACAAAACCGTTAGGGTAGCGGAAATACTCAACCGTTAGAGTAGCGAAAATACTCCCAAATCATCAATCCCGTCTGAGTAGCGGAAATACTCAATCCCGTCCGAGTAGCGGAAATACTCACAAATCATCAACCCCGTCTGAGTAGCGGAAATACTCAACCCCGTCCGAGTAGCGGAAATACTTAACCCCGTCCGAGTAGCGAAAATACTCACACCGTTAGAGTGGCGGAAACACTCAAAACCTAGGTCAACACCAGTGGCTGTTAGCCCACTTCGGTGAAAAATGACCAAACTACCCTTAGGACCTTTTCTGAGACTTTCCGGTCAAGATGACTATTTTGCCCCTAGGCATCCGGATGCCCCAGCAACCACACCGGCTCTGGGTATCAAACCGGTAACCTTCTGAGAATACTTTTTATAGTATTCTCAACATTCCCTTCTCTTTCCGGATCATTCCGAGTCAGTTCCGGCCAACCCGGTACAAAATGACCGTTTTGCCCCTGGAGGGCCGGTCTCCTTCTTCAACCACACCGGCTTTGGGTATCAAACCGGTAATGTCCCGAGAATAATTTTTATAGTGTTCTCGACCTTCCTTTACCTTTCCGGACCATTCCGAGTCAGTTCCGGCAAACCCGGTACAAAATGACCGTTTTGCCCCTAGAGGGCCGGTCTCCATTTCCGACCACGCGGCCCTGGGAATCAAACCCGCAACCCCTGGGAACGTTCTAAATAATGTTTCCAGAACCCAAGTCTTCTTCCGGGACATTTTGAGTCTGTCCCGGCAGTTTTCCGGTCCGATTGACCGTTTTGCCCCTAAAGGCTCGGTCAACCTTTCCGACACATCCAATCCTCACTTTTCAAGTCAAATACCTCCAGAACACTATTTTAAGTGTTCCTGCTCCATTTCAGCCTTCCGGGTCACTCCCGGCTCCTTCAAATCATTCTCGGACTTTCCGGAGTCACTCCTAGTGAAGCCAGGCTAAAATTTACATGGTAGTCACTAGTACAGGCGCCCAAATCTGGTCAAAGATACGTTGCTTGCCGACCTTAATTGTTTCCTAAATGGCTGGCGCCACTACTAGTAGTGGCGCCAAGCCAAAAAATGGCCTGGCGCCAGTATAAATTTTGCCCTGGCGCCACTGCAACAGGCGCCAGGCTTGTCCAACTTCTATAAATACAGAGCCTTGATCAACGTGAAATGGGTCTGCAAAATTAACCTAAAAATCCCATATTTCGATACACAGAGCTCGAGCACCTCCAAAACCCTAGCCTCCTTAGGTTTTCTAAACCCTAACCACTATACACAAACCCTAGCTTCCTATACACTCATACACTCCTCCATACACTCATACCCTAACCTTCAACCATCCTTGGAAGACTTGAAGAGCTGCCATCTAAAGCTTGAAGACAACCCTTGAAGACTGAAGGTGAAGATCAAGACCGAAGACCGAAGATTGAAGACCGCACGGCACGCAAATAAACAAGAAACAAGGTAGGCTCCCTATTTAAATTTCCGCATTCCCCCTCTCTCTTCTCTCTCCAACCCACTTGGGTTTTCTCTATTTTAATCCCCCATCTCTTTCCCCCCCTTTCTTTGCATGCTTGAAACAAGGGGATTCCTGGTCCATGTGTAGGATTGCACTATTGGAGAGTCACCGTGTCGGGGGCTTTCTTATAGTCTAACCAAAGACCACGTGGGTCCGGCCCCCTTGATTATGTGGTGAAGCCTTAACCTTATATGTTCACGACCCCAAATTGCATTGTGCATATCATAGTCTTGCATCTTCCAAAATTCGTTTTCAAAAAGTTGTTTTCAAAAATTGTTTTCAAACTTGTTTTCAAAATTGCATCAAAAGCTCTTTTTCAAAAACATGTTTTCAAAATCACAATCCTAGGGTGATTCTAGCCTTTCCATGGCTAGGGTTGCTTTAGGAAAGTGTTATATTAAAAGTGACCTTTTGGTCTATATTTTCAAACCTTGTTTTTAAAATCACTTTCTTAAAGTGGTTCTAGCCCTCTTATGGTTAGAATTGCTTTAGGAAAGTGAGATGTTTTTACACCTTCTAAAAACTCTCTTTAAAAATCTCTCCCTAAAAATCTCTTTTTCAACATACTTTCCTAAAACTCTCCTTTCCAAAATTGTCTTCAAAAATTCCTTCCAAAATCTATTTTTCAAAACTCTCTTTTTCAACTCCTCTCCAAAATCTTTTCCTCAAAATTCACTTTCTAAAAATACTCCCTAGATTCACCTTCCTAAAAACTCTCTTTTCTAAAATCTTCCTTCTAGAAATTCCCCTCTAGAATTTTCTTTCCAAAAACTCCCTCTTCAAATACACTTTCCAAAAACTCCTTCCTAGGATTCCCTTCTAGAAAATCTACATTTCTAAAAACGCACTTTCTAAAAATCCCTTTTCCTTAGAGCCCAAGTCAAGCCCTAAAACCCACCATTAGGAAACCCTAATTTTCTTTCCAAAAACATGGTTTTCAAACTTTGCCCCAAACCTAGGTTTCCAAAACCTCTTTTCTACGTCAAAACTATAGTTTTCCAAAACTAGGGTTTCTAGAATCCCCCTTTCCAAATCCTTGTCAAATCCTATCTTCCCTTTAGGAAACCGAATCAAATCTCCCCGTTTAGGAAACTAGATCCCATCCTCCGTTTTTGGAAACAAAATCAAATCTTTTCTTTTAGAAACCAAATCCAATCCCTTCCAAATCCAAACCTTTCCTAATTCAATTCCTTCCTAAACCATAAGTTTCCTAAACCTAAACTTAAAACCTTTCCTTAAGTTTCAAAATCCAACTCTTTCCTAATTCGAATCCTTCCTAAACTTCCACTTTCTTAAACCTTAAGTTTCTAAAAACTTGAACATATAAATCTTTCCTAAACTTTAAAACTCAACTTTCAAATCTTTCTTAGTTCAACCCTTTCCTAATTCTACCCTTTTCCAAAATCTTTTTCAAATCTAAGTTTTCAAACCTTTCCTAAACTCAAGCCTTTCCTAATCTCAAGATTTTCTAAAACTCTAAAACTTTCTAAATCTTAAACTTTCTAAATTTCAAATCTTTCCAAATTCAAAACTTTCTAAATTTGAAACCTTCTTAAGTTAAATCTTTCTAAACCTAAAACTTTCTAAATTCTAAACTCTCTTAAACTTCAAATCTTTCCAAATCTAAGACTTTTCTAAATTCAAAACTTTCTTAGTTTAAGACTTTCTTAAGTTGAAACTTTCTTAATTCAAACACTTCCTAAGTTGAAAACTTTCCTTTTTCAAACCTTTCCCAAAACGAAACTTTCTTATTTTCAAAACTTCCTTGTTTTCAAAACTTTATAAAATCAAAACTTTCCTTTTTCAAACATTTCTAAATTCGAAACTCTCCTAATTTGAAAACTTTCCTAATTCAAAACTTTCCTAAGTTGAAACTTTCTTAAACCTAAACCTTTCCTAATTCAAAACTTTCTAAAAATGAAACTTTCTTAATTCAAAACTTTCCTAATTCCAAAACTTTTCAAAAATGACATTTTCCTAAATTGGACCTTTCCTAATTCGAACTTTTCCTAAATCCAATCTTTCTTAAACTCTTGAGTCTTTCCTAGGTCTCCTATCTTTCCTAAGTCTAGGTTTCCTAAACCTCCCTCTTTCCAAAACCAAGTCTTTCCAAAATCTATCTTTTCAAATCAAAGTCCAATCTTCTCAATTTCAATTTCCACTTTCCTCTTCTAATTTCAAATCAAATCCAATTTTCAATTCAACTTCTTTCTTCCAATTCAATCTCCTTCTTCAAATCAATTCTTCTATTTTCAATCGGACTCCGGTCCGAACTACGACTGACCTGATTCCCCCAAAGGGATACGTAAGCAACCTTCATAGGTGCGGTCACAACTTTCTTCAAACCTCAAATTCCAAAATCTTTTCAAATCTTAAATCTATTTTCAAATTTCCCATTTCAAATTTCCACTTTCGATTTCCAAAATTTCTCAATTTCAAATCTATCCAATTTCAAATCTATTTTCAAATCAAATCAATTTCTTTTCAAATCAATTTCTATTTTTCAATTCTCTTCTATTGCACTTGCATATCATGCATCATATTTTTCAAATATTATTTTTTTTTCTAAAGTGGATAGGGTTGGACATCTGTTAATTAAAGACTCTCATAGGTGAATCTAGGGTAGATTGACATGTAGGTACCGAAAGGGCGGGGTAGGGTGATAGCTTAGTGCGTCTTCCCTGCACGTAACCAACCTCCGAACCTAGGATCGCTAATTTCAAAGACCAAAAGGAGTCATTTTTCAAAAAAGGGCTAAATGTTTTCCAAAGGTTGCCAAACAACCTGTTTTTCGTAAAACACCCTCTCTTGAGGATATTTTCAAAATTGTTTTTCAAAAACCCTAAGTGTAGTTTTCGGATTATGCTTAGTTTTTAGGTGACCTAACTTACCTTAATCAAGTTAGGTGGCGACTCCGAATCTTTTTCAAAAGCCCTTTATTCAAACCAATTTTCAATTCAAACCTAGTCGCACTCATTCTTCTAGGACGGTGAGTTCTAACGAGAGAGTACAACATTTTTCCCGCTTGGGTGAGTATTCCTTGGGCGCGAAAAATCTGGGCGTGACAAAGGCATGCCACCTTCCGGTTGAAATAGAACACAAGGCGTATTGGGCAATCTGCCAATTTAACATAAGTCTTAATCATGCGGGTCCTTTACGACAATTGCAACTCAATGAACTAGAAGAGACACGGAATGACGCTTATGAGAGCTCGAAGATCTTTAAAGAAAAGATGAAGTCTGTACATGACCAACACATCCTACATAAATCTTTCGAATTTGGTCAAAAGGTCCTTTTATACAATTCCTGGTTACACTTGTTTCTAGGTAAGCTTCAAAGTAGATGGTCTAGACCTTTTACTGTACAAGACGTGTCACCTCATGGGGCAGTTGAAATCCGCAATCCCAGAAATGATAATATTTTTAAACTCAATGGGCATTGATTGAAGCCTTATCTTGAGCTTGAACAGGTAGAGGTTGAATGTGTAGATCTACTGGATCCACTGCCTTTTGCATAACATGAGACATAAGGCCTTCTTGTATATTGTATAGTAAGTGTATAGGTCGAGTCGAGTCGGGAAAGTTTAACCCTAGTTAGGGGGAAGGGGTGCTGTCTCGCCCTTTCACCTTGCCCCTGCCCATCCATCGTTGAGTTATTTTTCATTTTTTGCATTTTTCTCGCATTTCGAAAATTCCCCCTCTTTAGTTTTTTTTTTAGGGGGGGTACTTCGTAGTGTGTAAACTTTGGTTTTAGAGTCTTAGCATGTTTATTTAGGTTTTATGTTTTATTAGTACTTAAGATAGTTGATAGGATAGGGTAGAGTGAAACCCAGTAATGCGAACAAGCTGTGCAAGGCCACGATTTGAGAAATTGAATGTTTGCCTGAGGGTTCGAACCCTCATTAGGGCATTCAACCTCCCAGAGGCCTTACAAATGGGAATTTAGCCTTAGCGTTCGAACACCTCTGATGGCGTTCGAACCGTTCGAAATGGGAAATTGGACTTCAAGCCTTAGGGTTCGAACGGTGATTGAGCTGCATAAGTGTAGTTTGATGCAACTAAACTGACCTAAGTTAGCTCTAGATTAGGTTAATTATGCTCTCTTTAACGTGTATTGTACTGATAATTGTGTTTTGAGTTCATTGCAAGTAAATATTGATAAAGAAGATGGTTTGGAGTCATAAAAGTGATGTGGAGTACGAGCATGCGTATCGAGGGCCGTTGCTGGGATTTATCTTGGGAAACGCACAAGTTTGGATCCATAGCTCGGAATGGAATGAAAGATGTGGCGTTGGAAAGATCTCACAAGGTTGTGCAAGTTTAGGTCTAACGAGCATTTCGAGAAAGGGACTCCAAAAGCCTTGAAATGAAGCTGCAAAGAGATAAGAGAAAGATAGCTGGAAATTGTGGAAAAACCTACTGAGAGTTCGAACGGTGTAACCAAGAAGGAATTGGGCGTTCGAACCATGGCTAGAAAAAGTTGAAGAAAGTGATTTTTTTTGCTTTAGGGTTCGAACTCTCATTTGAGGGTTTGAACCATCAGAAGCTGGGCAGATTAAACGGGCATGTTCAGGCCTTAAGGTTCGAACCCTAATTATAAAGGGAAATGGGCGTTCGAACCATAGGAAGGAAAAAATGTAATTCAGGTTGCTGAAGGTTCGAACGCCTTGAAGAGGGTTCGAACGCTAAGAAGAAATTTTGGTCGAAGTTTCCTATTCCTGTTAAGACTCAGCTCGCGATGTATATATATATCTCTTCGATTTTCTGGAGAGGGGGACGTTTTTCTTGAGGGTTTTTATTACTTTTTAGTCTAGATTCATAGGAGTAATTAGGTCTTTCATTATTCTTGTAATTAGTTTAAATAAATTCGAGTTTTATTATTTTAAATTCAAGATTGTGTTAAAGAATCTCTAGTTACTGCACTTAATTCCAGATTTGTAGTTCATCACATGTTCATTCATATTCTAGTGAATTTTCAATATAAAATCTATTGTTTCTTCATGGCCATGAGCGGCTAACTCTCTCAACTCGGGATTGATTGTGAAGATTAATCGGGGGGTCAAGGGTGACCAATGAAGGTAAGGGTGAATTCATTGCTACATCTTCTTGATTTTTATTCTTCTCCCTCTTTTTCTTCGTTCTAAATACTTTTGAAAACTTGAGCATCCTATTATGTTCGGTAACACTTATTTGTGAATACTATACTCAGTATATACGCTGCCTTGTAACGTTTATGCATGAGTTGGGTTCTGTATAGGTGCTGCACGAATCGATGATGCGTGTCCTTGATTACAACAATCCGAACTATTCTAGAAGTTGAAGATTGAATGAACTATTGGTCATAAAGCTAAATCTTCCGAATCCGAGATTCACCACGTAGTCGAAGGATTTGAGTTATATAAAACCTTCATTGGGAGTCCGAGAAACTTAATTGATCGGATCAATTGATTCTGAGTTATTTTCTTTATAAAGTTTCAATCAGTTTTATTCACTTGCATTATTTAGATATAGTTCAACTCATTCGAAAAACCAAACACAAGATTTTCTTTTCTCTTTTTAGAAGCATCAGTTGAGTGAAGTTAGGATTGGGTTTAGTGTTAGAGTATTCTTGTGATCACCTTGGCATTGCTCCTTGAGGGACGATACTCGTACTTTCGAGATTCTATATTGCATTGCGACCCGTGCACTTGCGGTTGAGCACCATCTAATTCGGTAGCATTCAAGCAAATTTTGGCACTGTTGCCGCGGAGTATATTTTCGCACAAGGGACCGTAAGAGGAGTGCTAGAACATGAACCTCTATCCACGTGAAATTTAACGAACTGCTTCGCCATCCATCCATCACAGCAAGGAAAGCGACGGCTAAGGCCATAACGGTAACCTTGTTCCACCTTTTTGTGTTAGTTTTAGGATTTATTTGTTTTTCTTTCTTTTTAAGGGTCTAGGCATTCATTTAGCTAGGAGGCGGATTTAGAGGCGGTTAGGGTCTGTGCTAATTGCTTATTGGTGGTATTGCTTTGTATGCGGAGATTGGAGGTTTGGCTGGGGTAAATTACTTATTTTGTAGGCAATGGAGTTGAAATTTTTGAGGAGATTGAAGGTTCGGTTGGACTATACGTGCTTTTTGTGTGCATTGCATATGTATGTCCTCATATTTTAGAGATCACACACGCCGTCTAGTTCGAGTCGATCCATTGCGTAATTTTCCACTAGGTTACTTGACTCCATCACCTACTCGCCATAGTCCATTAGACCTTTTCAGTTTTCCCTTGATTGTTGACCTAGGGCCCATTCCAATGGCAAACCTTAACGACGACAATAATGACAACCTCGAAAGAGGAAGTAACCAAGGAGACGATGCCGCCCATAACCGTATTATGAGGGATTACATGAATCCCCAAAGGCAAACCCCAACGTCAGCCATAGTACTTCCTGCACACCAGACCACGTTGAATATTAAACCAGGAATGCAACCTGCTTTGCCTCAATTTCACGGTTATGATTTGGAACAACTATACACACACATTAAAGATTTCGAAGATGCATGCTCACTGTTCCA
>CM065390.1:13072500-13075000 GCA_033060915.1 Euryodendron excelsum | reverse complement strand
CTACGAAAATCTTTTGAAGTTGGTCAAAAGGTACTCTTATACAATTCTCGGTTACACTTGTTTCTAGGTAAGCTTCAAAGTAGATGGGCAGGACATTTTATTGTATAAGACGTCTCACCTTATGGGGCTATTGAAATCCAAAATCCCAAAAATGGCAATGTTTTTAAAGTCAATGGGAATCAATTGAAGCCCTATCATGAGCTTGAATAGGTAGAGGTTGAATGTGTGGATCTATGGGATCCACCGCCTTTTGCATAACATGAGACAGAAGGCCTTTTTTGTATGTTGTATAGTAAGAGTCTAAGTCGAGTCGAGTTGGGGATAATTTAACCCTAGTTGGGGGGAGGGGGTGTTGTCCCACCCTTTTACTTTTCCCCGCCCGTCCTTTGTTAGGTGGTTTGTTGTCCTTTTTTGCGTTTGGTTTCTCGCATTCTGGAGATTGCTCCTTTCTAGTTGGGGGGGGGGGGGGGGGGGGGGGTACTTCGTATTGTGCGAACTTAGGATTGAGAGTCTTAGTGTGTTTATTTAAGTTTTAGGTTTAGTAATACTTAAGATAGTTGATAGGATAGGGTAGAGTGGAGCCCAACAACGAGAACAAGCCGTGCAAGGATACAAATTTGACCAATGGAATTTTTGCCTTAGGATTTGAACTCTATCCGAAGAGTTCGAACTCTCAGAGGCCTTGCAATTAGAAAATTAGCCTTAGAGCTCGAACTCTTCTATTAGAGTTAGAACCCTTTGAACTATCAAAGTGGAAATTTGGCCTTAGGGTTCGAACTCTTCTGCTGGAGTTCGAACCCTCAGAATCGGGTGAAGCTGAATTTAACCCTCAGAGTTCAAATCCTACTGGAGGAGTTCGAACGCCACACTTAGTATTTGTTTCTTTTTGGGTTTAAGGGCCGCGCATGGGTCGATTGCACCCATTATACCAATTGCTCGATAGACAAAGGGAGAGAGGGGGATTTTGGCGATTTGGCTATGGGAGCATCAAGCCTAGGAGTTTCGGCCTTTCTTTTGTCAAATTCTTCATTTATGCAAGGTAACTACGCATCCCTATCTATCCTAGTCATTGCATTATATCATTAGAAAACCCTACATCTCCATTAAAGGGTTTTGTGAGATAAACACCATTTCGGGCATAAACTCACTTTGCATATTCTAAATCATGCATATTCCATTCAATTGCATTGTTAGGGGCTTGCCCCAGGTTGTTGATAAAATTATTGGGAATTTCCATGACATAGAATGCCCTATTGAGCCGTGGGCTCCCTGGTGCACACTAGGTTTTTGATAAAATGCCTCAATGATGCTTTGGCCCTAATTTTGAGTCTAATTAGACACCTGTACATTTTAGATAATTTGAGATGGAACATTGAAGGCCCAGGCATAAAAGTACTATACTTAGAGACATTGATCCATAGGGTGCCCGCTAGGTGTTTGATAAAAGGCCCTATCGGCCAATATTGGCTGGTAAGGGGTAAGTCATGGCATTTGGAGGCTGAGGTGATGCTGTAAGGAGTTTCAGGGTATAGGAGGGGAGTCTTCTGCATAAGTTGGATGTCCATTGCACTAGGCATCCTTTCATGGCCACATAGACTAACATAAGCACCGCACCTAGACATTTTCATGCCTTGGACCTATACTTTGAAGTATGACATATTGTGTATTGCTTGCATTGGCAGGGTGTGTGAGATGAGCACTGTGGAAAAAGGGGGTAACAATGGAGATAAGCCCGGGGGTTCGGGTAAAAAGTCCAAAGGGCCGGCCTCATCAAAATCTCAACCTCCTCAAAAAGATAAAGGGAAGAAGACCACAGTTGACCTAGGTTATGATAACACCCGTTTCACTGGAAAAATTGAAGAGAAATTTTATAACCGGGTGTGGGTGAAGAATGGGGCAGTCACAGAGAGAGAGTTTCATATAGACACATTCGAGGAATTGGGTTTTGGTTTCCTTGGGAACTTCACCAATCGAGGGTGGGTCGGTTTAGCAGATTTCAAGGCCGAGTCTATTCTTACGCTGTGCCAAGAATTTATGTCCAATATTAGGCACAAACCTGTGATAGAAAAAGGGAAAAAAAAGATGATGAGTTAGGTGAGGGGGACGAAGTTAATAGTAACTCCCGACACTTTTGCTGAGATGTTTGGTCTCCCTAGGGTGGAGAACCCGGACTTTGCTTTTCTGGATGTAGGGCAGCCTGACTTAGCTACCATTTCTCAGGAATTGCTTTTAGAGGGTGACACATGGGATGGGGAGGTACAGTATAATAAGATGCGTCTCAAGGATAAGTACCTCATATTATTTCTCTTTTTATGTCACTCATTATTAACTTTGAAGCGCACCTTTGGTATGAGTGTCACGAGGGCCACATTATTATGGGCCATAGGTACCGGAAAGTCTATTAATTTGCCCCGTATGATGTTTATATCGCTATGTATGGCATATACTTCATCGGATGTCAGGGGTTCCGTACCGTTTACAGGTTTTCTGACTGCTCTGT